>CM014083.1:35310976-35434554 GCA_004119915.2 Collichthys lucidus
AAACTAAAAGTATTATGAGCAGATACTAAATAATACCAATGTGATTTATTAAAGCCTAGAAAGCTGTATGGACCAAACACGATAAAGAAATATGGAGTATTAAAAGTACAAATACTGGATTTTAGAATATTATCATTATATTATCACTATAACCTGTATTGGCGTAGAAGTATAAAACAGCATAAAATGGAAATCCTGAAGTACCTGAAAATAATACTTAAGCACAGTACTTGAGTAAATGTACTTCATTACATTCCACCTCTGTAAAAATCTCACACACCAAACAACCAAACTCTGTGGTGGTTCTACCTCAGGGGAGCATGAACGTGCTTGGTAATCTCAGGAATAGTGAGATGGAAATGACGATCTATGGATGGGTTAACTACAATCTTTTCCATAACCTTTACCAAGTAGTTCATTTAACCATGGTCATTTTGGTTTGGTCCTCAAATGGACACCATCTATTTGATGTAGGCAGAAAACCCTTATGCAGTCGTCCTTCACTATTTCACTTTTCGCAGACTTGCTGTTTTGCAGGGTTTTTTAGTGTAATTTTGCTTTTTTACAGCGTACTGTACAGTATGAACCAGATTGTGTTCTGCGTCCTGATTAACTAAGGGAGTACTGTACTGTACTGTACTGCGTGTAAAAAGGTGTATAACAGTGTGTGGTTAGGGGTTTTACGGCCTTAAAACATGTAGAATAACTGTAAAACTTACTTAGTGGATTTTGTTTATCGCGGGTTATTTTTAGAACGTATCCCCCGCGATAAACGAGGGACCATTGTACTTGTGTAAACTCTGTGTTTTGTCAACTAGCCTGGAAGGGCTGATGTCGTCATTCACGTCCAAACTAAATTCTCTGCTCATTGTCCAAGATTTCTGCCTCTTAAAGGAAGTTTGCCACTATCCCCGATTGCTTGAGCTAGACCTGTGTCAAAAAAGATTTCCTTTGTTATGACATATTGATATATAAATAACATTGAATGGTTGGTAATGTCTTGCTCTGCACCAACGTTGTTGGAAAGAACTGAGCGACTTACTGCTTGAAAGAAGTTTATTTGGAATATAAATGTCCTCTTGTGTTTCCACAGCGGCTCGACCAGAACCTTTACTGCAGCGGCAAATATATATCACGAAACCAAAATGGAATTTATGTTTTCGTCCTTCCATAAACGCTGATAGATGGAACCAGTGAAACCAGCAAGCAGAGATCAGGTTATAATTCCATCCCGGCACCTGAGCTCTCATCTCGTAATAATCTGTATCCATGCATATTATCTGTCACGGGAGGTAAATCCCCGCCTGAGTGTCATGAAACTGATTTGATTTGTCTATTATTTCTTTTCTTTTCCATTCGGCTGAGTGATGATGTAGATAGGAAAGCTGTTACCTCTAATGTGGAGGCGTGTTTTCTTTTTTTTTCTTCCAAGCGGTGACACGATGCGAGGTTATCGCTGTTGATCTTCTATAATTGTATTTCAGGGTTTAATGCACCGCACATGGAAAGATGTTAGCCCGTGAGTAATGTTTGTTTTTCTGTGTCATCGGCTCACTTCATGATATACAAATGTGAAATGAGAAGTCTGTTTAACATTAACAGAGATTAGGATGTCCCAGATAATAATTATTATTATTTTGCCTCCCTAAAACAAACTCGATGCCACAGTTACACCTAAGGAATATCTCTGTTGGTGGCAGGAGGAGCAGCAGAAAGGTATTTTAAGGTCAGTACTGAATCAGAGGCAGTTCTGGGTGATTCAAAGTGGTTTCAATAGGGAGCATAAATCACACATACCCCGAGGAGGGTTCATTACCTTGAAAATAAAGCTTTTACCGCTGATTGCATTCGGTAGCCTTGCACGGCCGAACACGAGCCTTAAAAAAAAAAAAAAGAGAAACTGAAGATTTCATAGAAGAAGAATGCCCCCCCCCAAAAAAAACAAAAAAAAAACACATGATAGCTGTTTGCTTTTGCTCAGCTATTCGCCTGGTTAAAATTCACAGCGAGTGCTCTTTCCACAGAGTCATTTCTCAAATGCCATGAAGAATGGCGCTGTGATAACAGATGTGATGTACAGTCTGCGTTAGTATGCTGGATAGAAAATAGCAAAGAAGGCAGCAAGGTGAAGGTATTCCAGTAGAAAACTCCTCACCTCATCTCCCTCTCTCTCTCTCTCTCTCTATCTCCTCTCCTCTCCTCTCTCTCTCTCCTCTCTCTCTCTTCTCTCTCTCTCTCGTCTTCGACAGTCCAGCCTCCTCCCACTTAAAAATCGGAAGGCGATTGCTGACGTCTGTGCTCTCGGTAACGTATCAGTGTTGTCTCAATAGCTACAAATCAATCTGTGTCCGGACAGCCTCTGCAATGCAGGCACAAGGCTGGCGCTCGCTTGGCCGAGGCTACGAGTGCAGTGAGCTGCCCTGCATGCTTGTCATGCTGGAGGAGGTGCAGGAGAAAACAAAAGAGATGGGAGCTGTTTTTGCATTCATCTTCACTAATTCCACTCCTGTTTCTAGTTTTGTGCGACTCACTTATCTGAAGGCCTTTTTAAAAAGAAAAAAACCTGTGGCCATCAGCGCTGCTTAAAATATGCATGAGCATGTGCTTTTAAAATTTCTCAGTCGATTCAATTAGCATCTGTCCACGAGGGAATTACAATAATACACAAATACTGGCTGCACATTTTACCAACACCGGAGGAAGAAGTGGATTTAGGGATTGAAGAGAAGATCAACAATTCGAACTCATTATTTCCTCATGGGGGTTGTTTAAACCAACCTTAGTTTGTATAGACTAACTCTAGGAATAGTGTTAAAGGTGAGTTCATCTCATAGGACTAGTCTTATCATTTCTTGTATTTCTTAAAATGAAAACAACATACGACATGTCCAAGAAGCCCCAAAGAAACTAGGAAAATGATGTTTGCATGTAATTGAAATTTAATACTCATTTCCAGCTCATGATGAAGAGAAGTACTGGTCTGGAAGTTTTATTTCAGTTGACCATTACCAAAACCAGAACACAGCACTGCTTTGGCTGCCTGTGTCGAGCTTTTAAGCAGTTCAGAAAACAATGACAGCCGTGTCTGTTTGCAGCTGCTCTGGAGATCTCATATAAATCACATGACAGCACTTTAGGAAATGTGGTAATGCCAAGCAGCAACTTCTGTGGCCGTGAAGTTAAGTCAGTTAAAAAAATAAACTGCAGTTCCTTGAACAGCTACTCCAGAAATCTCCATGTTACAGTTTTAGTCTCGATAGCTAATTTTCCTGTTCGTTCCTTGTTGTTGCCTCAGATCTTCGCCCGTTTTTGGATTAGCCAGGATGCAGAATAGGCAGGACTACAAACATAACGCATCAAGCATTCAAGCTTCTTCTGGGGATTTCATCATTACCAGTATCGGAAGATGGCATTTGCAGGAATTTCACACTTGTTGATGTCAAAACAATTCTTTAAGGGGAACTGGCCAGCTTCTTTCCAATGAAAAAAAATTACAAATGGATGGAGCTGTGCTGAAAATATCCTTAAAAACTGTCCAACAACTTTGATTGTGTAAGTGCCACTTCAACATTCGGCACACCTTCAATCACAGAGCAGACAATCAGTCAAATCACCTGCTGCAGAGAAAAAGCTGCCAACTCGCTGACCTGTGTGGGACACGGATGAGAATCCACCGAGTTAACCGTCTAAAATGTCAAGGTAATTTCTCACTATCATTTTTTCTTTCTGAAATATAGTTTTGGCAATCTGGGGCAGGGATGAGCACCCGGTTGGGAGGGAGGAGGAGGAGGAGGAGGTGTGTGTAGAGGCCACCTGATCCCCATTAACTCTGCGTTACGTGTGTGGTGCTTTAGTTTGTAGGTGTTGAAAGCCTGAGGTGAGGAAGGTTCACAAAGAGTCTGCTGTAAAGAATGAGCCACAAAAAAAAAGTTTTCTGTGCTAACAAAATGACTTCACAGCTAAAAGGGGGAAAAAAGAGGAGAATAGTAATTTGGCCTGAGAGTTTGTATTAGTGTAAGTGTGTGTGTGTGTGTGTGTGTGTGTGTGTGTGTGTGTGTGTGTGTGTGTGTGTGTGTGTGTGTGTGTGTAGATTTTGATGATGAGCTTTAATAAACACAGTAAATGTGTTGGAGAAAGAAGCATGATGTTGGGCCTGCGTCACATTCACCCATATCCATACACTGATACACTCTGCCATGCAAGGTGCCCATCAGGAGCGTTCCTCATCTTCACGATGATGCTCAGTTACCAGCCAATGACAGCAATGGGGGTTCAGTATCCTGCTCAAGGACACCTTGACTACTGGACTGGGGGAGGTGGGAGTCAAATAAGCAAACCTCCCATTGCTAGACAACCTGCTGTACCACCAGAGCTACAAAGCTGATATATGCCCTCATTGTCAACAGTTAATGTTGCACTCTTTCAACCATGAAGCGATCTTTCTGTTCTTTACAGAGACCCAACAATTCCCACCATGAGCAAGCACCTGGTGGCAGTGGCATTGATAAAACCTCCCTTGAACCGAACCCAGATCATGGTGGAGGCAATCATGTAAACATAATAAACATGACTAAAAATAATTTTAAAAATAGTAATATTTGAGGTGGACATCAAGCAGCACTGATCTCAGCGATCCATGAGAACCTGCGACACGAGAAACCACAAGCTAACTTAGTACCATGCATTAAAAGGACGTCGATCCGCACGAAATGACTCGTTCAGCTATCAGAATTTGATCCATTCATTGCAAAAACATTTGGAACGTCTAGAAGAGCCTCACGATTAAATCATTTCATCACCACTGAAGTTAACGGAGTGAAGTTTAGCTTAACTCGGCTGCGCTCAATCGCACTCGGTCAGTCTTTAGTGCACTTGTTCTGTGGGTCCCACAATGCGAAAGATCTGCATCTGGAAGCCAAACCTTTTTGGGCTACTGAGCAGCTTCCATAAGAACGAATGGATCCCCACTTTCAACGCTGTATACAGTTCTCCTCAATACATCCATGGTATAAATTGATGAACCACTCCACCATGTGGCTGGTGTCTGCATCGAACACTACTTTTATTCACAGGCGGCATTCACAACACTCTATGACTGAATAGGAGTCACTTCTACGATCATTTTTTAAGAGTGTCTTAAGTTACAGCTCTTTTTGAAAACATCCTTTAGCAGGTTTAAGATGGATTTTATTATAATAAACGGATTAGTCCTGCAGCTAAGCTTTGTTAGTCACTACATTCAACAATCATGTGAAGACACTTTTTTGTGATATTAGACGCAGATAGTCGCCGTACTTTAGCAGAACTACAGTGAAACTTTAACTTTAAGAAAACAAAGCTGATAGAGGAAACAGGCTGTCTGTGATGGCTCTCCAGATGATAACAGTAATAATATGTTCTCATGAAGCTCTGGCCTCGGGCACAGCTAAATGTCTTGCTTGGTCTCGGGGTAAAAAGCAGATTTCTCATCTGGTTCCCCACTGAAAAGCTTAAAAAAGACAAATGGAACAGCTTCAGGCGACCAACGGCAGCTTGAGAACCATCACATGAAAGTGCACAGTCACTGTGCCAGGTGCTGTACAGTCAGTGTGATCCATCTCTGCTCATTTTGTTTTGTCTGTGACTCTACAACTTCCTCAGGCAAACTGTTTGTCATCAGACCCAAAGCAGCATCTACAATCAATACATGAGACAGACAGTCAGTGACAAACAGACAACCACAAAATAAACTACTGATGAAAACCAGTTTATTCCAGTATAAACTGCACACTACAACAAAGTACATGTACGCTGAATTATGCAAGTAACATTCAAAGAATTACAAGATGGACCCAAGAAAAACAGAGCCGTCAATTATGACTGAGAGGGAGCTCATAATAGTATTATATAAATACTTTAATATAACGCAGGTCTACACTGTACTCTGTAAAGCATTAGACTCAACAGTGCCACCCTGAACCCAAGGTTGAACCTCTACATTACAACATGCAAAATTTAATTAAAAAAAACAACTTTTGAGTGTTGATGCTGTCTCTCTATATTCATAATCCTTACTTTAAGTTCATGGAATGTAATGAATTGGTTTTTGTGTAAATGTAATATTGCAACACCTGCAATACAAAATAAAATACCATTAATATATGAAAAGTTTGGGGCCCAACGTCGAGCCTTGTGGAACTCCACATTTAACATTCAGTCATTTAGATTATCTAAATGCCGGTGAAATGTACGGTTTGTTTTCCCCTGGACAAACAACTTCCCCACAGCTTCTACACTCCCCCAGAAGGGACCCACATCATAGTTTGAGTGGATTATATTTTTTAAATTTCAATCAAGGATCTGGCCGTAATGCATCTTACTGCATCAACCTCAGCTTCTTCTTCCGGCTTGAAACACCAAATTACAATGTAATCATAAGTGAAACAAATGTTCATGACATTCTGAGATTTGGTTCGAGTTATTTTCTTGTAATTCCAAAGATGTATCAGTCATTTTGTCATTTGGGGGATTAAAGACTGACCAGGCAGAAAAGCTGGTTTCAGTCCGGGGTCAAGTCATTGTGGGTGAAAAATGACCTCTCCATCTCCAGCCTCAGACTGTCCATAAAAGCACAGAGGGCCTAATAAGTTCACATTAAAACATTACTCATGTTGTGCTGCCTGACAGAAAGGCTGTGACCTTAATCTACGACCAGAGGTCACACACACACACACATACACACACACACACATACACACACTTACACACACACACCCTGTGCGAGAACTCATTCCACACTCAATAAATGCTTGTGCGGCCAGGCAGACAAACCCTCTCACAATTTAACTTGTCAGAAATGGTTTCACTGGGGCTAAACAACCTCTCTGCAGCTGTGCTCCACCCTGGCAGCCAGCTGGAGCTTTGAACCAACAATCCATTGACTTTGCTTTAAAGTGAGTTCAACATATTGCATATTGCAGGTTCCACCTCTCTAACCCTCTGGCCGGAGGAAAATTACAGTACATCTCTGGTCTGATTTCATCGAGGCTCCGCACATCTACAGGGCTCTGTGACGAATGTTTGTTTGCAATTCACGGTCATACCTCTTTATAAAACGCCCGTGTTCCTCCTCCTGCAGCAGGATATGCAGAGGAAGAGGAGTTAATGTTTCAGTGTTTGGTTTTGTTGACACTCCAATATAGATCATGCATGTCCTCACTGCCTATATTAAACTGTATCTCATTTTAAAAGCAATAAAATTTGTAGTCAGCTGTCACAGCTATTCTTGCTATTCCCATGACTTATTGCTTTTAGTATTCCCCAAGGCCTGTGCTTAAAGAGATTTTGTGAATTTTGATCCCTATACTTGCAACCTTTGGCAAAAAAGATTTAAAATTTAAGAGACTATAAATCATCTGTGCTAGAGCCTAACAGAGTCTCAACTGGCTGCCAACATTATAGAGGGTTCTGTAAGACTTGCCTTCTTATAGATTTAGTGTTTGGTGGTTGTGTTTATTTCTTTACTTTCTGATAAGACACACACAGTCAGTGGTACTTTCAACACGGTCAGCTCATTGTCATTGATGGCTTTAAAGTACACATCAGTTCCAAACTGAAATTCATGCTCCATTTTATCTCAACAACAGACTCTCAAAGCAGAAAAGGTATGAATTTGGGTTAGCTCAAATGTTCATTTAGTTTCATTTTACAAAAAGTTTAGGGCCCCAACATTGAGCCTTGTGGAACTCCAACGTTCAATCATTTAGTTTGTAAAGATACCAGAAAAATATGCATTTCATTTCCTTTTTTAAAAACTAAAATATCCCTTTAATACTTTATCCCGGTAGTAAAGAAAGTAATGTCATGATTTGCAATATCAACTGCTTTAAATATTTATATTTCTCCAAGCAACACCAGCAGCTTTTTTATATTTCTTAATAAAAGAAAAAAACATTTTGGGTTCACCAAATTATGCTGAAGTGATGATAACATTGTGGTATTGTCGGACTGGTCGTAGGCTGTTTTTATTTTATTTTATTTTATAGAGACACTAAATCTTTCCCTTAAGAGGAAATTAGACTATTTTACTGTTTAGTGCTTATTTCAATTGTAACATGCCCAGAACTGCATTTAACAAATGTTCCATGACACATTAAAGTGTAGCTGAGGGGCAACAAAGCCAATGAACAAACAGGGTCATTTAGTAGGTGTCAGTGCAGTACATGCACATTATTATACCCACTGATTTGCCTTGATACCTTCCACTTCTTTCAACTCACTGAACTGTTATGAAAGTATATTGTAACCCATAAAATATATCTCCCCCTCATGCCATTAAATATTCTATTATTGCTCGTGTTTTAAGTTTAATTAGGTTTTTTTCTGAAGATGATTCAACCACACTATCTACGTGTGAACCCACAGATGAGCCGTCTATGGGTTCACACAGAGGAGGATATAGTACTGTATAGTGTGTATGTATAGCAGAATGCTGAATATTACATGCAGTGTCAAACTGTATATAGAACAGGCCAGAAATAACCTGGTCACCTCCTGTGCTGACATTGAACTCTCCGGGGCTTCAGAAATTTCTAAGACATGTATCCCCAGAGAGTGTGTGTTTGTGTGTGGACAGTTGTGTGTATGGGGAAAAACATGCCTATAGCTATGTGTTGTGAGTACACACACACACACACACACACACACACATGCATGCACAGGTTCATTAAATGCTCTTTGCTTGCCTGAATCTGTTTGCAGCTTCCTGGAACAATGTAAGTGCAGTAAGTGTTCTCCTGGGGGATTCTGGGTAGTGGTAACACAGGATAACACCAGCTCGTGGTAGGAAACAAAAATAATAGCCTTTTGCAGTTGCTTCATAAATCTCCCAACACAACGAACATGTCTCGTTCCATCATGTAGGTGGTTTAACAGAATTAGGTGTGTGTGTGTAAAAAGCAGAGTACAAAGTAAAGTGCAGGCACATGAAGGTTGAAAACAAAGAGCCAGCTTTAAAAAGTTAGCTGCAGAGTCCTTGCACATGCACTTAGTGCAGTGAGTGAGATGGAACAGCCATTTCTCTTTTGACGTCTTTAGACCAGGTCTCTGCTGGACTGGAAATGGGAAGAATTCCCATTATGATTTACAAGTATTCAATACGTAAAAAAGGGAAATGCTGGTACTGACGAGTGTAAATGAATGCACAGAATGAATAGTCACGTGGTATATACGCAGAGTGGAAGCCGTGTTTGTTTGCTGAGACACTTCAGCACTTTTGTGCTAAGTTGGATTTATTAGAGCTTTTTAAAAAAATAAGTAGATTCTCATAAATAACTGCAACTTAGTCTTGTGTGCTGTGTTTCAATTCGGTTGCTTTTGTCAGAACACTTCTATGTAGTACACTGTGTACACTATGTACTTCCTGGCGTATTGCACTTATGTCAGCATGGTAGTGTTGTTTCAGTTCGAGTGCAGCTGTTACCGGAAATGATGAGCGCAACATTTTAACATCTTTTTCTTCTTCGCCCAACTGCAACCATGCCGAGCACTAACATCGACATTTGACTGCCTTAAATATGGATACAAAACATATAATATATGTTTTGTATCTATGTCTTTTGTCTGTTTGTATGTTGCAATATTCACTGCAACAGCTTCAGCAGTATCTATTCAACCCACCATTCACCATTCAATAGTCATGGTCCAGGTTCTGTTTTTGGTCCGTAATATTGACTTGAATATTGTAATAAAGTCTTAGCTTAGTTATCAAATAGTTATCAGCTAGTTATCTTGGTTTTTTGATCCTCACCCTTCGTTCCGTTCCTGGTGAACCACTGTTAACTCATTTCTTCTTAAAACATTAGCTACTAAATGTGATGCTGTCTTACAGGTTCTCCCATTTATTTTGTACTATGCACTGCACAAAAAAGCTCCAAGAAGTTTGTCTCAAGCTATTTTTGTCTATATTGAAGTGCTGTAATCATTTGCAGTAGTTTTACCAATTTCCATTCTCTGAATAGTTTTCAGGGTGTCGTTTTCTTGATTTAAAGTCCACTGGATTCTTAGATAATGACACTAACTTCTAAAAAAGTGCTTTAAAAACTAAGAACTGGTATTTTTATCAGTGAACATATTACTCATGAATGTATTTGGGCACAGCAGAGCCAGGCGCCGGTGTCATCCGGCCTCCCTCAGTAATCAATAGCCGTCCTCTCCAACACGACGATCCGTTATTTATATCTGCCTCAGGACTTTATGTGGAGAGGTCAGAGTGAGCGCTGTCCTAAAACAGCTTACTGCAGCACTCCAGCCCATGCACAGAGGGGAAATTTATTTTTCTCATTTAGTATGCTGCATTGAATCCAAAGTTTCGGAATCCATTGATTGCCGTTGCCCGGGCGTTCGCTTGTCAAGTCTAATGTGTGAGGTGTGTGGGTTTGCTCGAGTGTGTGAAGTCTTAATGGGCTCTTTGGGAAGGTGAGAACGCAGGGCTTACCTCGTGCTGTATTAATGCAGCTTTGCAGGAGAGTGCAGCCTCTGGAAGTTAATTAATGTCACGTCCCGGTAATAGTTTTCTGAACTCTCACAGCGATAATCCAAAGGCTTAGACCGGCAATATCTGAAAACGTGTCCCCTCGCGTTATTGTGTTGAAAGTTATAAATCATTTGATATCGATTTCCGGCACCGGCGAGAGAGGAGAGCATCTTGAATAAACCAGACAAAGATCAAAGATTTTGTCTGTCCTCATGTCGGCTTTTGTGATTTTCCAATAAATTCCCTTTGGCATTGTTAATATGAATGTTTGGCGACTTCCTTTTTTTGTTTCTGGGTCAAGCTATACTCTCTTTGCAAAGTAAACATCACCGGACGGTGAAATCAAACCACCAGGTACCTGACATTTCTCATCACGCTGATGTTAAAGCTTTTCCCGCAGCAGTATGTTCATGTTACAACAGGTTTCACAGTATACTGTGTACTTATACACTGTATAATATTTACAGTAAACGTGTGTAATTCATTGGAACTCACTGTTTTTCAAAGAAAAGAACAAAGGTGACAAAATGGCAGCTGGTGATGCTCCTGTGTTTGTAGTCCTCGTCTCTGACAGCTCACCTTTTACAGACAGTCGAGGATTTCATCACTGAAGATGAAGAAGATGAAATGATTGCCTTTATTAGTGGTTGTTGGGCTGATGATTGTCACTGACTGGAGGCATTGCCTTTACCTACCTTTACCTTTCACAGCGATCAAAGTGTATGAACTCTACAGATCATTTACAAGCTCCTCTTCCTGGAGTGACTCAGCTCTTGATAAGCCCTCCCTCTTCTTCCTGCTCTCAAACACAGCCAGCTTCTCTCTGCTCAGGTGTTTCCTTGTTCCCTCCCCCTCAGATCTACAGTTTGAAGGTGGGTGGAACCAACATGTGCTGACGTGTCAGCTGACAGGCCGCATGTTGTTTAGATCAAAGTTCAAACTAGTTTCAGCTATGAGGAAGTCAAACTCAGACAGTCGTCGATGCGGAGAGGAGAAATGGCGCAGCAAGGAAATAAACTGGACCGGGAAACCTTCTCTTGTCCGATCTGTCTGGATCTACTGAAGGATCCGGTGACTATTCCCTGTGGACACAGCTACTGCATGAACTGTATCAAAATCCACTGGGATGGAGAGGATGAGAAGAGAATCCACAGCTGCCCTCAGTGTAGGCAGACCTTCACACCGAGGCCTGTCCTGAAGAAAAACACCATGTTAGCAGCTTTAGTGGAGGAACTGAAGAAGACTGGACTCCAAGCTGCTCCTGCTGATCACTGCTATGCTGGACCTGAAGATGTGGCCTGTGATGTCTGCACTGGGAGAAAACTGAAAGCTCTGAAGTCCTGTCTGGTCTGTCTGATATCCTATTGTGAGAAACACCTCCAGCTTCACTTTGAATCCCCCGCGTTTGAGAAACACAAGCTGGTGGAGCCCTCCAAGAAGCTCCAGGAGAACATCTGCTCTCGTCATTATGGGGTGATGAAGATATTTTGTCGCACTGATCAGCAGTGTATCTGTTATCTCTGCTCTATGGATGAACATAAAGGCCACGACACAGTCTCAGCTGCAGCAGAAAGGACTGAGAGGCAGAGAGAGCTCGAGGTGAGTCGACTAAACATCCAGCAGAGAATCCAGGACAGAGAGAAAGATGTGAAGGAGCTCCAACAGGAGGTGGAGGCTATCAATAGCTCTGCTGATAAAGCAGTGGAGGACAGTGAGAAGATCTTCACTGAGCTGATCCGTCTCATGGAGAAAAGAAGGTCTGATGTGAAGCAGCAGGTCAGATCCCAGCAGGAAACTGAAGTGAGTCGAGTCAAAGATCTTCAGGAGAAGCTGGAGCAGGAGATCACTGAGCTGAAGAGGAAAGACGCTGAGCTGGAGAAGCTCTCACACACAGAGGACCACAACCAGTTTCTACACAACTACCCCTCACTGTCACCACTCAGCCAATCTACAGACTCATCCAGCATCAATATCCGTCCTCTGAGGGACTTTGAGGATGTGATAGCTGCTGTGTCAGAGCTCAGAGATAAACTACAGGACGTTCTGAGGGACCAACGGACAAACATCTCACTGACAGACACTGAAGTCCATGTTTCACTGTCAGGACCAGAACCAGAGCCCAAGACCAGAGCTGAGTTCTTAAAATATTCACGTGAACTCACACTGGATCCAAACACAGTGAACACACTGCTGGTATTATCTGAGGGGAACAGAAAAGTGACATTTATGAGTCAACCTCAGTCTTATTCTCGTCACTCAGACAGATTCACTTTTTGTTCTCAGGTCCTGAGTAGAGAGAGTCTGACTGGACGTTGTTACTGGGAGGTGGAGAGGACAGGAGATGGAGTTGATGTAGCAGTCGCATACAAGAATATTATCAGAGCAGGGAGATCAGGTGAATGTGGATTTGGATACAATGACAAATCTTGGATGTTACAGTGTGTCACAAACAGTCCTCACTTTTATTACAACGAAGTCCGCATTCCCGTCTCAGGTCCTCTGTCCTCCAGAGTTGGAGTGTACCTGGATCACAGTGCAGGTATTCTGTCCTTCTACAGCGTCTCTGAAACCATGACTCTCCTCCACAGATTCCAGACCACGTTCACTCAGCCTCTCTATGCTGGACTTTATGTTTATCCTGGATCTGCTGAGTTGTGTAAAGTCAAATAGACAGAAGTCATTTAATATGGGGTGCCGTTTGTAAAGCGTCTCGCTCTGAAAATAACAGCAACATTTTGTCACATTTAGCTAAAAACAATGTTTAAAAAACTGGTTTGAATTTTTGAGAGTCACCTTTTTGCACATTTAGAACAATATTTGTGAACTTAGAGATATATTAAATATTTAAATCCAAATGTTAAATGTAAAATCTAAATGCTAAATGTTAAATATAAATCTAAATGTTAAATATAAACCTAAATATAAATGTTAAATATAAATCTAAATGTTAAATATATATCTAAATGTTAAATATAAATATAAATGTTGGAGCTAAATGTTAAATATATATCTATATATTTCACTGACTGGAGGATTTACCTTTATTTCACCTTCAGATCAGCCGTGTCTTAGAAAAGTCTTCTGGTTTCTTTTGGACTCATTTCCAGGTGAAACTTTAACATGAACTATTTTCTTCACAGCGATCATATGGGGTGCCGTTTGTAAAGCGTCTCGCTCTGAAAATAACAGCAACATTTTGTCACATTTAGCTAAAAACAATGTTTAAAAAACTGGTTTGAATTTTTGAGAGTCACCTTTTTGCACATTTAGAACAATATTTGTGAACTTAGAGATATTTTAAATATTTAAATCCAAATGTTAAATGTAAAATCTAAATGTTAAATATAAATCTAAATGCTAAATCTAAATGTTAAATATAAATCTAAATGTTAAATCTAAACCTAAATATAAATGTTAAATATAAATCTAAATGTTAAATATATATCTAAATGTTAAATATAAATATAAATGTTGGAGCTAAATGTTAAATATATATCTATATATTTCACTGACTGGAGGATTTACCTTTATTTCACCTTCAGATCAGCCGTGTCTTAGAAAAGTCTTCTGGTTTCTTTTGGACTCATTTCCAGGTAAAACTTTAACATGAACTATTTTCTTCACAGCGATCATATAGGGTGCCGTTTGTAAAGCGTCTCGCTCTGAAAATAACAGCAACATTTTGTCACATTTAGCTAAAACAATGTTTAAAAAACTGGTTTGAATTTTTGAGAGTCACCTTTTTGCACATTTAGAACAATATTTGTGAACTTAGAGATATTTTAAATATTTAAATCCAAATGTTAAATGTAAAATCTAAATGCTAAATCTAAATGTTAAATATAAATCTAAATGTTAAATATAAATCTAAATATAAATGTTGAAGCTAAATGTTAATATATATCTAAATGTTAAATCTAAATATAAATGTTGAAGCTAAATGTTAAATATATGTCTAAATGTTAAATATAAATCTAAATATAAATGTTGAAGCTAAATGTTTCGGGTGAAACTAAATATTTAGCTAAAATGCAAATTAAAATGACGGTAACCGGAAATGCAAAAATAAAAGCTCGAGGAGGTCAGTGCGTGTTTATAGTGGCAAATAACGAATAAAACCCATCTTATCCGGGGAAATGGACTCTTGGACATGGATTATCGTGATTACCGGCATTTGAATTTGCATTTTAGCTAAATATTTAGTTTCCGCCGAAACATTTGCTTCAACATTTAGATTTATATTTATATTTAACATTTAAATATATTTATCATTTAGCTTTAACATTTATATTTATATTTAACATTTAGATTTAACATTTAGATTTAGGTTTATATTTAACATTTAGATTTAGCATTTAGATTTTACATTTAACATTTGGATTTAAATATTTAAAATATCTCTAAGTTCACAAATATTGTTCTAAATGTGCAAAAAAGTGACTCTCAAAAATTCAAGCCAGTTTTTTAAACATTGTTTTTAGCTAAATGTGACAAAATGTTGCTGTTATTTTCAGAGCGAGACGCTTTACAAACGGCACCCCATACAATTAAAGTGTATGAACTCATTTACAAGCTCCTCTCCCTGGAGTGACTCAGCTCTTGATAAGCCCTCCCTCTTCTTCCTGCTCTCAAACACAGCCAGCTCCTCTCGGCTCATGTTTCCTTGTTCCCTCCCCCTCAGATCTACAGTTTGAAGGTGGGTGGAACCAACATGTGCTGACGTGTCAGCTGACAGGCCGCATGTTGTTGAGATCAGAGCTCAAACTAGTTTCAGCTATGAGGAAGTCAAACTCAGACAGTCGACAACGAGGAGAGAAGAAATGGCGCAGCAAGGAAATAAACTGGACCAGGAAACCTTCTCTTGTCCGATCTGTCTGGATCTACTGAAGGATCCGGTGACTATTCCCTGTGGACACAGCTACTGCATGAACTGTATCAAAAGCCACTGGGATGGAGAGGATGAGAAGAGAATCCACAGCTGCCCTCAGTGTAGGCAGACCTTCAAACCGAGGCCTGTCCTGAAGAAAAACACCATGTTAGCAGCTTTAGTGGAGGAACTGAAGAAGACTGGACTCCAAGCTGCTCCTGCTGATCACTGCTATGCTGGACCTGAAGATGTGGCCTGTGATGTCTGCACTGGGAAAAAACTGAAAGCTCTGAAATCCTGTCTGGTCTGTCTGATATCCTATTGTGAGAAACACCTCCAGCTTCACTTTGAATCCCCCGCCTTTGAGAAACACAAGCTGGTGGAGCCCTCCAAGAAGCTCCAGGAGAACATCTGCTCTCATCATGATGAGGTGATGAAGATATTTTGTCGCACTGATCAGCAGTGTATCTGTTATCTCTGCTCTATGGATGAACATAAAGGCCACGACACAGTCCCAGCTGCAGCAGAAAGGACTGAGAGGCAGAGAGAGCTCGAGGTGAGTCGACTAAACATCCAGCAGAGAATCCAGGACAGAGAGAAAGATGTGAAGGAGCTCCAACAGGAGGTGGAGGCTATCAATGGCTCTGCTGATAAAGCAGTGGAGGACAGTGAGAAGATCTTCACTGAGCTGATCCGTCTCATGGAGAAAAGAAGGTCTGATGTGAAGCAGCAGGTCAGATCCCAGCAGGAAACTGAAGTGAGTCGAGTCAAAGATCTTCAGGAGAAGCTGGAGCAGGAGATCACTGAGCTGAAGAGGAAAAACGCTGATCTGAAGAAGCTCTCACACACAGAGGACCACAACCAGTTTCTACACAACTACCCCTCACTGTCACCACTCAGCCAATCTACAGACTCATACAGCATCAATATCCGTCCTCTGAGGGACTTTGAGGATGTGATAGCTGCTGTGTCAGAGCTCAGAGATAAACTACAGGACGCTCTGAGGGACCAACGGACAAACATCTCACTGACAGACACTGAAGTCCATGTTTCACTGTCAGGACCAGAACCAGAGCCCAAGACCAGAGCTGAGTTCTTAAAATATTCACGTGAACTCACACTGGATCCAAACACAGTGAACACACTGCTGTTATTATCTGAGGGGAACAGAAAAGTGACAATAATGAGACAACCTCAGTCTTATTCTAGTCACCCAGACAGATTCACTGCATATCCTCAGGTTCTGAGCAGAGAGAGACTGACTGGACGTTGTTACTGGGAGGTGGAGAGGAGAGGAGGAGTTCATGTAGCAGTCGCATACAAGAATATCAGCAGAGCAGGGAGATCAGATGAATGTTTCTTTGGATTCAATGACAAATCTTGGACGTTACATTGTGATACAAACAGTTATAACTTTTGGTACAACAGTGTCCAAACTCCCGTCTCAGGTCCTCGGTCCTCCAGAGTTGGAGTGTACCTGGATCACAGAGCAGGTATTCTGTCCTTCTACAGTGTCTCTGAAACCATGACTCTCCTCCACAGAGTCCAGACCACGTTCACTCAGCCTCTCTATGCTGGACTTTATGTTTATGAAGAATCTTCTGCTGAGTTGTGTGAAGTGAAATAGACAGAAGTCATTGAAGGGTTAAATTCTGTGTTTCATGTCTTCAGCTTGTTTTGTTTCCATCATTGTTGCTGATTGTTGTGGCATTTCTTCACCTGTCAATCAAACACTGTGGGCGGTCCTTTGGCCTCTTCTCATTGGTGGTTGTGTAAATGTTTGAGTTTCTGTAGGTGGCGCTCCTTCCTGTGTCTGTTTAGCCATGGAGGCTATCACTGCTCATGATGACTTTAGTTTGTATGATGAGAATCAATAAGGAGATGATTCATTCTTTTCTTGTACATATGTGAGATTCAATGAAGAAACAACATTTAGTTTGTGTCTCAGTCAATAAAGAGGATTTATTACACAGACTGCAAGTCTTCATGTTTTCATTGAACATGTGCTCTAAATGAAATTAGCTACAGAGACCAAAACTGTTTTTGTACCAGGCTGTAAACATGTTTATTTCTGCTGTGAAGTTGGACATTTGAACATGGGGACTTATGGAGACTGACTCACTTCTGGAGCCAGCCTCAGGTGGATGTTTGAGGAACTGCAGCTTTTGGCAATCAGTGTCGACTTCAGTTCACAGATACAGATGATTCTGTACTGCCACTTGGTCCCTTCAAAATAAGACGCAGTAGGTTCTGTGGTCAACTTAACAATAATAATTGTGTAACATCTGGTTATACTTTTAAAATAAAGGACTGTGGGAGTAATCTCTAGTCACAGAGAAAAGCTGGCGGGATTGTTTGCAGAGCCTTCTTGCTGTGAGGTGACCATGCTGACCACTGCACCCCCTAATATAATACACTTTGCTAATGTTGCTCTGTCTGTGGAGAACTTGGGAACCAGAGGTCAAAGCCCAGCACAGTCCAGTCAGTACACAGTGTGGAGTTATAGCTGGAGAGATGCCATCACCTCCAGGGCACTTAGCCCCAGGGCAGCCTGAGCATGTTGCAGCCCCCTCGCTCTGACATCCCTCCCCATACATTAATGCATGTATTCGTTAGTAGGTTGTGTATGTATGTGCATGCATATATTTCCCTTAAATGTAAAGAATACTTTCATTTTCTAGATTCTTGCGTTGACGCGTTGAGTCCTGCATCATTGAGGTAACACATGCAGTCACACTGGATGCTGCTGAGGTTGTTGTGCTCCTCAGCTCAGGTGTTTCACCTCTGGAGAAATGCCCTGATGAATCCTGTCAACTCTGCTTTAGTAACACAGCATCTGTCCTCTCCATGCTCCCCACACCACATCTCTCCATCCCTCTAATGACCTCCTGTCATCTCCCTTCCTCCTTCCATCTCTGTTGCCTCCTCTCTCGTGTCCTCTGCCGACCTCTCGTCTCCCGCAATCTCCCCTCATCTCCTCTGCATTTCTCTCGAAGTCTTCGATGTTGCTCCTCCATTTCTCCAACTCTTCTTTTCTCTTCTTTTTGTATGCCTTTACATTTCTGCTTTTTTTCCTCTACTGACCTCACCTTGCAGCCTCTCTTCAGTCTTTCCCATTCCTGCCCGTTCTCCTCTCTCTCTATATATACTCTACTTTCCTTCTATGTCTGTGTTTCTTTCTGCTTTTCTTTTACATTTGTCCCTCCATTTCTTTGTCCTTTATTTATGCTCATCTCTCCTTTTCTTGTATTCTGACTCTTAATGTCTTTTTCTTCCACGTCTGTATCATCCTCTACGTTTCCCCTCTGCCTCCTCTGCGATCTGCATCCTACGCAGCGTATAAATCACCTTTTACCACCGAGAGTCACCGCTCCCTCCTCCTGCTGGCCTAACTTTGTCAGAGGACAGCGGCGTCGGAGGAGGAGCTACCACCGTGTGACCCATTTTGCGAGAACCTCGGAACAAGCTTTTTTTTTTTTTTTTACTTCTTTCTTTCGTTCTGCTTTAAGTGACTAATCACTCTGTCCATTGTGGGGACGTGTCCATATCCTGGAAGCAACTCCTGTGACATCAACACCTCGTCCTTCTTTATCCTCTCCCACACTCTGAACAAAAAGGGTTTTATAAAGTACCAGAGAGGATCTACCACAGCAACAACTCTAAAGAAGTCATTTTTATTATATAACACAAACAAATATAATTACTTATATATATAGTACATATACATATACTTATATACAGTATGTGTCAGTGACGGATGAGTTGTGGAGCCTCAGCCTGAGTTTTGAAGCTGCTCTGTAGTCTGTACAGCAGTGGTTACTTCTGTACTGCTTGGCAGATACAAAAGAACTTTTGTCTTAAAGTTACTGTGAGCAGTAGTCGAGTTGTAAAATGAAACCAGGGGGGGATGGTGAAATTTTTCATTTATGTGACATAATTTCCAGTGGGCGGTCTGAAAAATTTGTATTTCTTAGATGCAATTTCCTGCATTCTAGTCAATTTTAGGGTGACTTGCTAGACATGGCAAATCCTAAATCCCATCTAGTTCATAGCTTGCATTCTCAGTTGCATGGCCTGCACATGACAATACTATTTATCGGAAAGGAACAATAACCACGTAACTATGGACATCATGTCATTCACATCTTTTTAAAACATGTTTGTAAAAACATTTTAAATATCTTTATTTGTGAATGTGCTCAAATATTTTTTTTCAAGCACAATCTTTGTGTATGTGTTTAGATCTTTTTTAAACACATTTTAACATCTTTGTGTGTTTTTAAACATATTTAAATACATTTAAACACAATTTTGTGTTTACATGTATTTAAATATGTTTAAAAAATATGTTTAAAGACATCTTCACTTAAAAAAAACACAATTTAAGGAGGAGTAAAGAAGGTCACACTTCACTGTCAAAGACTCTTTGTCTTTATGTAACAACCAGGAGCTTCTGATTCAAACTAAAGCAGAGACATTAGCAGCATTTTTTCGCTGGAATAGAACTTTTGACCACGAATGGTAATTCTATTTCCAGTGTTAAACATAAGTAATTTCCACATGCATTGATAAAATGCCACAAGGGATGACTTTGACCAATTTTTTCCCCATTCCCCCTCAACTCGAGTACTGACTGTGAGGAATATGGACATGTTGTTCAACAAAACAGCTTTTTTTTTATTTAACAAAAGAAAACTCGACTTCTCAAATGTCAAAGGAGTAAAGAAAAAAAATACAAATTTGATGGCAGTTCAGTTAGAATATCTTTTGCTTGCTTGTGCACATGCATAGGACATGAAACAACGACCCATTTATGAGAACATTGGTCAGTTGCATTACTTGTATTCCAGCTAGTGGAACTATCATTGTCAACAATAGCAAAAGATGGATGTCATGGTTGAAATCAACATTTACTGCTGGCAGGAAATGAGACCAGAAGCACTGTCACTCTTTTCCATCTAATCCGACTTCCACCATGGAGTTTTTAATGGAACAGCTTCATGATACATCCTCCTTTGCTCATTTTTTTCCAGGTCTGTCACTGTCTGCATGACAAAAAAGGTAACATGTCAGGAAAATGTAAATATTACTCTTTAAGTGTTGTCCTCAGCAGAAAAAAAAGACACTAAAACTCATTGTTTTCGTTCTTATTTTCTTTGTGACAAGTATGTTCCATTGTGGGGCAATTAATCTTTAGTATTGCGAAGACTCATTTTTCATAAGCGGCTGTTGTCGAGACCAGAAACCCTTTGGAGGAACCGTCTGTCTTCAGGGTGTAGGCTTGGCTCTGTCTTGTTGCCATGGCTATGCAGTATTTACTGGCTCGCCTCTCCAAACCGATGCATCCACATGAGCTGTGACGCGTTTGTGCGTAGGCTGTGTTTTGCCGACTCTTTGTATGTTGCATCTCACAAACAAAAGCCGGTTTATTAGTTGATGTAGTTTGCAGCTCAGGCGGGCTGATGACACCGGTTCACAACACCTCGGAGAGGAGTTAAGTGATACAATCGATCTGTCCAACTGGCAGCGGCCACTGCGAGGAGAGGACGCCTTCTGTATGCACGGAGACGTCGAGACAGCCTCATCCCCTCAGGACAGATGCAAAAAAACAGTTTAATGGGACGGAGATAGACAACACTGCAGATGGCAGGGATTAAAAAATGGGATAATATGTGCACAGTGTAATTAGATTATTATCATTAGTTGTTTTTGTTATAAAATCTGAGCATAATGGACATAAATTATGCAAAATCATACAAACCCAAACGTGTTTCAAGGCAACAGACAAAAAGATATTTGCAAATTTTTATTGTAGTGTTTCAAACGGTACTTTTAAATTGTACTTCTGCACTTTATTGTAGGGAAAGATATGAATAATTCAGTGCTGCATCACATTATCTTCTGCATATTTTCTCTGAGACTTGCCCGCAGTCGGTCTGCCTTGCTCCTGGGCACTAAAAGCTTTCATGGAGTTGCTGTCAGCATCCAGATTTTCTAAGCAGGGTTTCAAACTACTTACCCTCCTTTTCAGAAAGGTCAGAGTTGTTAGTCTCTGAGAAGGATGTAGCTCATCATAAGATTCACATACTGACTGCTGGCATGAAAGTAAATCACATTTTGTGTTTTTATTCACAACAAATTCTGAATATTTCCTGATAAATTTAGGTCAAAGTATTTCTCTAGGTCAAAGTATTTCTCTACTTTCTGCAGGAAAATAATCAAAAATCTAGTGTAGGTGATGGTTAAAGTATAAAAATCCAAAGCACACTGATTGTAAAACATAAAAATCCTTCATACGTTGCGGTTGTGTGACACACTGTATTACATATCTTAACTTAAGACAGTGCATGCTTTGTGTTTTTCCTTGTGTATGACTCATCTTTGTAGCAGCATTTGGAACCATGATGAGGTTATTTAAAGAAGTACATTCACATTGTTTCCTCCGCTTCTCTGAGACTGGGACTATCCTGACCCAGTTTAAAGTCTCAAGGACCGACACTCTCTCCTGTTTGCACAGCCATCGATGTGCTTAATGGACACATGACTTTACACACTGAGCTTTGTTTGCCTTTGCTCGGTTCGGCTCTCGTGGCACTGCTCGGGTCCACATGTGTGCTTGGTGTGGTCTGTGATCTTTGTATGAAGAATCTGGATCGTATGGCAGAGAATCAACAAACTAGTAAATAACTGCTAGGTAACAAAATGAGTACTTTTGCATCTTGGCCTTCAGAAAGTGTTGGCTTCACTTCACAGACCCCGAAGCCCTGTCCATTAATTATACTGTCGATGGACGGGACGTGGACCTCTTTGCTTCGTATGCTCGATCATCCACCGACCTCTGCCCTACCAACTTTCAGCTGCAGTATAAGAACATATTGTAATATCCCTTGAACTAAAACAAAATGTTCCCAGTGAAGAAAGCTATTTGCCAGTTCGCACAGTTTTTATATGGGCTTAATTCAAAGGAGACAGAGTGGGATCTAGCTTGTGCTACTAATTTGCTCTTAATTGCCTCTTAATTCTTTCTAGTGCTGTTGCTTTTAAATTTGTCTACTACTTTATTTCTCCCAGTTTTATAAATGACTGTTGTTTTTGCTCTGGGATCTAACCAATCTTGTTTCTATTCTGAAAACATATTTTAAATTACCCACCAGCTCTGTTCCTCGCCACATTAGGAATACATTTTGCAGCATTAATCACTCAGTGCTGACATCGCTTTCACACCCACACTGTAGATGAATCGCTCCAAAGACAAATGGCTGATTAAAGCAGCTAGAAAACTTCCATCTGGAGACTCGGGTAGTACGGTGACCTCTTTTGGTCTCTCCTCCTTTCTCTGCTGACTCATAAGCGGACACCAAAGCCAAATCCCCCGGTAATAACAGCACGAGCTGCAGTCAGTGTAGCCTCGGCGACGGAGGCAGTGATGGAGCTGTAGCACCTACGAAAGAGAAAGATGCTGAGAGAGAGACGTGAGTGAGAAGGCACAGAGAGAAGTCGAAGAGGACAACAGAAAATGTATGTGTGCATGAAACGATGGAGACAAGAGAAAAATGGGAGAAGAGGAACAGCCAGGCGGATAATCAACAAGAAGACAGAGGGGTCATGAGGACAGGATGCTGAATTCTGGACTAGTCCTCCCAAAAAAGCTGTAAAAATGAAAGATGATGTTTTCTTGCTGAGTATTATGAGAAGACTGATGCCACTTTCATTTGTCAAGGATTCGTCCAAAGGTTACAAAATCCACTAAACAGCACCTCTCAAGCTCAGTGATTAACGCACTGTATCATTGTTTGGGTTGTGGTTGGACTATGAGCAGTGTGAGACTGTCGTTCTTCATCTTCCATGAGGTCACGTGGTGAGGTCAAGCTGGGTTCTTGTCTTGTCATTTCCTGTTTTATTTTGAAAGATACTCTCCTCTCGTTTTAGGTCACCTGCCCTTCCTCATGTGTCACCGGTCTGATTGTTTCCACCTGTTCCCCATCACCCTGTGTATATATTGTCTGCGTCTCCCTTTGTCTTGTGCCAGAGTGTTTCGTTCTTTTCACCCCAGCCCGTCGTTCCCACAGTCCTTGATCTTCCTTGCTTAGCTACGTAACGTGTGTTTGTTGTTTTTGCCTCCACGTGAGTGATTTTTTTTGTTGTAAATTTCATAGTATTAGGTTATTAATTTCTGTTCAGTTTGATAGCGGTTTAGCTTTTGTCCTCCCCTTGTGGAGCGATTTTCTGTTTCCTTTTTTACTCTTTTTACGTTACTTCAGAGTGGTTTTGGTTTTGGAGAGTATATTCTTCAATAGTATTTTTTGTGTAATTTTCATAGTCAATTTCTGAGTCACTCGGTGTTTGAGTATTCCCAATAAAGTTCCACCCTATTGGTGATATCTCTGCATCTGAGTCTTCCTTTGAGTCCAGGCCTGACAGAAATAGTCACCCTGCCATCACCTGACATTGATTTATTTCAAACAATGACACAATATACCAACTAAATTATTATTACAGTATGCAAGTCAGTTGATTGCCCGACCCGATGGGTTCATTTTGAGGTACAGGTACTTATTGGTATTTGTCAAATACTGTTCCTGATGGTTGTAGCTTTTCCCTTGAGAAAAGCAACAGCAGGGTGTTGAAAACACTTAGAGTTAGAATATAGAATAGATATACTTTATTTATCCCAAGCTGGGAAATTATAGAATTAGAGTTACCGGAGTTACCTGAGTCCAGTCCAGTCAAGTTTAGATATGCTGATGAGAATGAATCTCCAAGTGACACCTAAGGATAATTTTCAACAACACGACTCTAGTAGATAACATGCCCACTTCATTACACGACACACCGTTTAGATAATTTCTGGATTAGATTCATTTGAACCCAAACCAAATAGTTTATGTCCTTAAACCTGACCAAACCATTTCAAGGGTGCTGCGGTTTACCCACAGACTTTGAACTGTCTTTCTAGAAATTCTCCACTACCGTCAACATTGTGGCCCACTTTGTTTGTGGTGTGATAATGGAAGCTGTTCTCTTTATCTGTTATTCCGTCATACTGAGAATTTATCAAGAAGAAAGATGTTTTGAACATTACATGCTTTAGTTGAAATCTATGTTCAAACCCACATCACACAAACTGCCCTTTCAACCAAATCTGACAAATTCTGACAAATTCTACTTAAAGAAAAGTGGATAGCGACACAGTTTATAGGAGTTGGGAGACAAATGAAACGTTCAGAGACATCTGTGAGAGCTATAGCCTCTAGCTCTGCTGCATACAGAGAATATAATATTTAGATTCTGAGGGAGTCTGCTCTAACGGCAGATTAAGAACTGTCTTTAGAAACCACATGAGACCGTCGACTTTGATTAGCTCAAACTTCACTTTTTCTGAACCGAAGCCAAAAGTAGCCAGTAGCCATTAGACTATCGGTGCTTTTAGTATTCAAACTCCCACCCGACCCACAACCCAACCCTTTATTTCTAACTTGGTGCAAGACTGTGTAATTGCATTGTAAATCACCAGTGAAAGCCAGGCAATCAGAAGAACCATGAAATGGCCCTCGGTTTCATTGTAATTCCATTCAGATGACTGCATACTGTTTTTCATTACTCTCTTGCAGCCCGCATGCTCGCTAATTACAAAACTGACTCAGTTTGTGGTCTCTGTCCGACTGTAATATTCATCTGGAATAGACTACAATAAAAAGAAAAAGTGTTGGCTCATGCACTTTTATTATGGCGGAAGTTCAAGATAGCTTCAATCCAGGTTTTATTATCAGCTCTGTCTGGAGATGTGTGCGCACTCGAATTAGCAACTTGAAGGGAATATTTGCCATGCTTTACGTTGATGTCCAATCATGGTAATGTTGATTGTAAATGTATTTAACTGAAGCAATGAATTCTATATTGGCAAAGCAATAGCATCTGTTCTTCTTAGAGCTCCAGCACTGTCATTTGGCATGTACAATGTAGTTAGAGTCAAGTAAGAACTACAGGCTATTTCTGCTTGAAGATAATGTAAACCAGGGGTCGGCTATTAGCGGCCCACGGGCCAAAACTGGCCCGCCATCAATTATATCTGGCCCACTAGATGACGTTGATTTATTTTTAAATATATATATTTTTTTTAATATATCTTTTAAACCTCATGTTTCCTGTCAAAATACAATTCCACAGATTTCACAACATTTATTGAAAAGTAGCTGATAAGTAACGTGACAGCAGCCAGAACGTCCTCGCAGCCTCTTTACTTGACGCACAGGTTGGAACGCTGTAACCTGTAGAAAATAGGAATGTGTCCTGTGTCCCTCTTGCAACGGACAACGTGAACAAATATATCAAATAGCCAAAAAAATGTGAATGCACATCAGCGGCAGATATGCGCTGCTGTATACATTAGTTACGGCTGGTCGCCTGTTTCATGACAGACGCCAGGAGATGCAGCAGTGGGCGTAATAACAGCACATGGAACCAAATTAATGTTTTAAATCAAGGAATTTAATATAATAGAAAAAAATAGAACAGATGAACAGTGCAATGGAACAGATAATCAAGTTGGAAAGTTGCAGACAGAGTTCGCAGACAAACACCGTGAACAGTTTTAATTTGATTTTTATATACTCTTGTCTCTAGTATATGTTTTAGTAGGTCAGAGTTAAGATGCAAACATCACTTTACTGTGTCCGTCCATGTTTTCCCGAGCAGATATAGATCATGTGTTTTACCAGGTTCTTAATCTATTCATGGATAGTCATCCATCATCAGGTCACTACAGCTTCTACACAAACATTGTGAATACCCAAACGGAACTATTGACTTCTGACTTGCAACATATTAGAGAAGAAGTGGTCAATGAAACTTTAAGGTTCAGTCAGGAAGACGATCTTCATGCTGTGTCTGCACCCCGTCAGGGAATGTTCCTGTACAACGTATGATGTGACTACACCCATAAAATAATGATGTCACAGTAGGGTCAACAACAAGAACCTTTTCTTAATATTTACAATATTATTCCTTTTTTTCTGTTTTAAAGCAGGTTAAACACACAAGTGCTGCTAATTTCTATGTTAAAGCTACTTAATCCTCTTTATCCCCCGTGAGACATGTGCAGGTCTACATTGAGACCCCTCCATTGTTCCCGATCCCTGGCAACATGTTGAGCCTCCTCCAAGTTAATTTCATCTTGGCTAGAGCTTGTGTCACGACTCGGCACCAATTTCGGTAACAAATAAAATTCATCAATTTGTTGGACAAATGTCAATAAATACACACATTCATATGCATGCACAAATTAATTTCATGCTTTAAAAATTCAGCCCAGTCCAGGAAAACTAGATGGAACATTTTTGGGGTAAAGTGGCAGCAAGTGGACTGGCGGTCGCAAATTGACCCTTCCACCTGGACAGGTTTGGTTATTGGGGGTTATAATGATCTAACTATTAATGTTGAGGATAAATGAATCATGGTTATCTTATCTTAACTGGTTGACACTTTTACAAAGCCATGAATGACTCCTTCTCGGAAAAAAATAGACGTGACTGTTTTCTATCCTGAGGTTACACAAGGTCACCTGTGGGCCTTGAGGTCCTCGGCAGTATCAGTTGTTTGTCTTTGGTTGGGAACAGTAGGTGCCAGTCTATCTCCACACTGTGGTGTCCAGGGTCACAGAGACCTGTTGCTGCCTTCATAGACATCATAGATAGCTTGTTGTTGTAAACAGACATGTGTGTCTCCAGACTAGAACATGCTGACAGTAACACCTCCATGGGTAAAGACATTCTCTGTGACTCATTCTGGGCGTGTAGTATTTGTGCTGTTATCTTGGGGTTTAAAGTCGATCCACCAGGATGAGTTGGGCAGAATGTGAGACCGACTCAGGCACTTCTGATCAACTTAGACAGTGTCTCTAATTCTCCTTGGCCAAGCGTCAGTAAATAATACAGCATAAGACATCAGAGGCTCCTAAACACTTTCTGAACTCCTGACCTCACCATTGATTTTTGACTTCAGCGACAACAATTGTGACATGTGGTGTCCCACAGGGCTCTATCTTGGGCCCACTTATTTCCAGTCTGTATATGTGGCGATCAAGACTAAAATCATATCCTAAAATTGGAATAAAAGCTGAGACAGAAAAACTGTCTGACCACCTAAAATTATAACAAGAAACGAGTCAAAACTTTTGACTTTGTGCTTTTGACATTGATTCTGAAGAAGCAGGTTGGACTATTGTAACGCTCTTCTGTCTGGTGTGACAGAGAAACTATTGATCAGTTATAGCTCATACAGTACGAGGCAGCATGTGTGACAACATCCCACTTCAAACTTCAAATCTTGCTTAGCTGTCTGTCACAGAATTCATTTTTTAGTGTTGAATGACTTTGCCTCATCTCATCTGTTTGACACGGTCAGGACATACGTGCCTGCGAGGTCTCCTTGATCTTCCAACACAAACCTCATGTTCCTGAGACGAGAACTGAAAGGTAAAGGGCGGCAGCCTTTGTTAATAAGTGTCTGCCTGAAGGTCTAAATCTGACACTTTCAGATGATATCTTAGGATCCATCATTTTACCATCACTTTATCCTGAAGAGTTTCTCTTATCCTGCTGTTCAAAGTCTATTTTCCTTCCTTGTTTTTTATTGTTTTAAGACATATAATAATATAAAATATGATTATCTGCTTTCACATGCTTTGTGCTGCATTTTTTGTAATGTGCTAGATAAATAGTAGAATGAGTAAACCTAAAGCTGAGCGAGTAAAATCAAGTAAAGTCAATCTCTGCTTCTGGCTGACAAACTGGAGAGATGTGATCACGGCATTATCACCTATGTACTCCAAAAATTCCAATTTTATCGCCAAAATGAACCGAGGTGAAAGAGGAAAAGAATTGGAAATGGGGGAAAACACTGAGGAATGATAATACTATGAATAAAACATACATTATAAATAAATTAATAGAGGAGAGAAAAAGATGTGCAATGGGCGAAAAGTAGAAATCTCACATACTGACAATTTTGCAATAATAAAACTCCAAATTCATAATAAAGTCTGTCAGAGAGTTAACTGGCCTGAGTCCATCACTACACGGCAACAAGCCTACAACAAGTAGAGAACAACAGAGACAGATAAAGAGAGAGATTTGTAGTCTCACAGTCAGACTGGTATTTTTTAAACGCTCAAAAGGAGAGGGGAGGAGACAGACAGAGACATAAAGGATGGCATGGAAAGACTGTCTGCAGGGAACGGAAATGAGAAACATTCATTCACGCAAAAAAGGCAAAAGAAAGAGGGAGAGGGCTGGAAACAGATGAAGAGAAGAAGAAGGAGCGAGAGAGAAAGACGGAGAACGGGAGGAAGACCAGAGGGGGAGAAAAAAATGGCAAAAGATTCAGGACAGAGTGATGGAGGAGAGGAGAGCGGGAGATAAAAGTCGCTGAGGGGCCGGCTCTTTTACCATCCATCTCCTCTGTGCTGCTGCAGAGAGAGAGAGAGAGAGAGAGAGAGAGGCAGTCACCGGCTCGGCCATCAAGCACTTATTGACAGTACTGCAGCAGCCACACACACACACACACACACACACACACACACACACACACACACACACACACACACACACACACACACACACACACAGCACAACGGCAATTACGACAGGCTTGGAGCTCCCAGGCAGGCCGGAGGGAGAACAGAGCACTCCATAGCAGTGGCGCAGCTGAAGGGAGCTCCCACACTTCTTATTAGAAAAGGTCATTTCGTCGTTTCCTAAGCCAATATTTATATAAAACACACGGCTACATTTTCCATGGACGGTTATCCTTAACAGGATCGTGGAGGGCTGGGGAGGTGGGGTACACCCTGGACAGGTCGCTGGTTCATCACAAACAGGGACGGACTGGCAATCTGGCATACCGTGCATTTGCCCGGTGGCCCGACGTGCTATTTGGGCCGACAAGTCCCGATATATATATTTAACAAGTAGATCACACACCCCAAACACACTCTTAGGTATTGGTTGTGGGCTGCTCTGGTCCAAAATGCCAGGGACGATTTTTTGTCCCAGTCTGCCCCTGATCACAAACATTCATTCATGCTCATAGGTAATTTAAAGTCACAGATAAATCTCTAAACCTGCGTGTTTCTGGACTGTGGGAGAAAGTCGGAGAACCCGTGGACACGGGAAGAACATACAAACTCCACATAGAAAGAACTTTTCCGGTAATGTCTCTGGCTGAGAGCTGCCGTCCTTTATGAGCAGTTTGACAAATTTATATTTTTGTGAGACCATCATTGTGGATAATTAGCCAGCGCTAGGCAGTCAGCCTACCGGACAGCAGGCTAATGTGAGGACAGAAGTACAGAGGCCAGCATGGGTTCAACTCATTCATGAGCGAACATTATTTTCTCAAACTTCTTGACCTTGAGGACAGTTTGACATCTATCTATCTCACAGTGTCCATCAGCTGCCACAGGGTTGGTTGAGTTGTCCTAACGTGTGGTGGATGCTGGACCAGCAAAGAGATGCACAGCTGTGAATGGGGACACCAGCAAAACCTGCTTTAACCACCTGTGCACACTATATTTAGACCGGAAACTGAAGATCTCTCCAAAACCCGCCAGACTCCTTTGGCAGCTCAAAAAAGTTGCTGGCATGATCCACATAAAAAATATGAAATAATGAATGAATTCTTTATTCATCTGCATCTTAATACCAAAAGAAAGCCTGCCGCTGATAAAGAAAGGAAAGTCCAGCTGTCATCTCGTGCTCTGGAGTCTCTGTTGGATTTTTTTGGCTTAACGAGGACAGAACGCGTCATTAATTTGATCTCTTTAAGGTCAGACTTGTCACTGCTGCTCATCCTCATCCCCTCCAGCTTCAATACTTAGTGCCAATTTCATGCTTACTAACCCGTCCTGTCTTTTTCAGATGCCACCCGTCCAGCAGCCCTCACTCTTTCCTTACTCGCCTACCTTACTGCTCACCTTTCCTCTGCCACTTGATTCTCTGCATTTGACCTTTTGGTACTCATTGATCTTTTGTTGTCGACCTCTCGCTTGGCACTTGACCAAGTAAAGACAATTTATAATTTTGAAGTCCGGCCTGGCCTTTTCTTCCCTTCGAGGACAAACCTTCACGGGCTGCGTCCTTTGACGGATCTAGCTCCTGAGCCGGGACACAGCTCACTGCTCTCCTTCCTGTCTTAGTAAGAGCAGAACACCCAAAGCGAAAACCCAAACCAGGGAGTGAATGTGATAAAATCATGGCTGTTCTGGAGTGCATACATGTTGGGAAATAGAGCAACGGTATCACGCGTCATGCTCCCGTGATGTGGACAAAGGTCCATTGTGTTTTGCCCCAGTGATGTATTTGAATCTCCTCTCTCTTCTCCGAGTGTTCGGTGTCGGTCCAGTATTTGTCTTCCTGCGTCGCTCATTTCCCAACCTCATTCTGTCACTCGCCCCCGCCCGGGCCGGCCCGGTCCGGCTCCACATATACATCAAATCCGCACCATAAAGACGCTGTGCAGTGAGCATGGAGGCGCTATTGGCAGAATTATAATGGAGACAGCGATTTATGGTCCGCATCAGGTGTGTGTATGCATGTACGTGTGAATTCGTGTAGGGGTGTGCAGTCGCAGTTTGAAGAATCGCACTTCGTGACGATAATGGACTTTTCCTAATTTAGACTGCAGAAGGAAGAACGGGACAAAAAACAGCGAGGTAAAAAGCTAAAGGTGAAGTTTGCAGAGCAAAGCTAAGCGGAGGGGCAACGGAAAAAAACAGAAAGAAAACTAGAAAGTTTCCAATAAGCAGATTTAATATAGTTTTGTATTTTTCATTAGTTTTTAGCCCTGACAGTAAAACAGTATGGATGACTTCTACATTGAAGTTGAAGATGTACCACTGTGAAATTCGATGGTAGGACGTCGTGTGAGTGATGTATGAACTGAAACAAGAAATGGATTTGAGCCCAGTTGGTCCGCCACAGAAAAAATCATCAAAACTAATGATGCGTTCAGGCACGTAAATGTTCACTTGTGCAAACACTAAAGACAAGCCTGACTTCCATAATTCAAATCCCACAGATGATGTGATTTGTGATTTGACCAGTAACTGTTGATCACTAATAACTGAGAAATGGAACATGGTCCCAAGATTGATTGGGCACCAGCTCAGACAGTTTTGACTTGGCTTAGTTTGTCATGTTGGGATGAATTCACTCCACTGTGGTAATATTTGCTCATTGGAGGTAAAAGTGCGTTTTGGAAGTATGTGGAAATACTTACAGCTAACCAGTCCAGACCGGACGAGGTCCAGAAGGCAGAGGCATGGATGGATGAACGACTGCGATCGAAGATAAAGAGAGAGCGATAGGAAGCGAAGGCTCTCGGACTCTGCGGTCAGTCAATCTCCCGCTTGTTCCACAGTTCATTTTAATGCGTGTGTCTCGTATGTTCCGGCAGCTTCTGTTTACTGTATGTACTGCGTGGCGCGCTTTGCTGCAAACCCAATTTCAAGGACAATAAAGCCTGAAACTAGATTTAGCGCGAGAGACAGCGGGAGAGACGAGGTGCGAGAGGTGAACCGCTGAATAATGGACGAGGCGAGGCGAGGGGGGTGCAGTGATGGACAGATGGAGATAAAGGTAAGGGAAGGAGCAATGGAGGGCAGTGCGGCTCCATGAAATCCTGGCAATACGTTGAAATGTAAAGAGCTGTGTGTGAGAAAAGAGGAAAGTTTGGCTAGAAAGAAAGGATTAGAAAGACGAGACAGTTCAACTTTAGAACAGGATAATAAACCTCAGACCAGAAGCAGTGATGTAAAGTTTATTCCTCATACCTCATCTGGCAAGAAAACTGTAAATATATACTAGATTTGTACAAACATTTATGATCCCCAGAGGATGTATCTTTATGAATCTGTTCTCTGCTCTCTGATCTATAACTTGACTCAAACTTTCCGACCCGACACACTTCTGTTTCTTATCCATCTACAATTGTTAGGATGTGTTTGACAACAGTTTTATGTCCCGAAGTCCTGAAGTGTGTTTGTGTTCATTTATCAGTTTGGCATTCAGACATCTGGTAGGACTCAGATATATTGGTGTTTTACCGAAAGCCAGAGGACGTGTAACGGATCAGTTCCTGGAAGCGACTCCTCGAGAAGATTAGATAGAAGAAGAAGGTCCAGAGGAATGTACGGGTTTTTTTTGACAGATTGCTTCTTTGCTTTTCGAAAGTCAGCCGGAACAGACAAACTACAAGTTTGCGACAACTGTAGTTTCTCATACTTTCCTGAAAGGGGATGCTGACGTGGATTCAATAAATTCTGCACATGAACGTAACCTAATAACACATCCAAGAAAACGCATACAGGTAAAAAAGGAAACACTAGTAGCAGCATTTAGTCCCATATAAATATACCGACAACACGTTAAATATGAAATATAACACAGGAATCTCAATCTGTACCTTCTACAATAAAACCTAGTCCACCTTTACTGTGATGTTCATAATATAGTTCCAGCAGATATGGTCAAAAACCCTTCAGCAGAATGAAGGCCCAGCTTCTCCACAGCCACAGATATATTAATGTTCATCCTGAGTCCTGTGTGCAGGGGTGGCTTGGCCTTACTGCGCCTCTTGCTGCAGCTCTGCACATTCTTGTTGTGTTTTTAATAAAATGTTCCTCCGGCTCCCGCTTCCTTCTGCAAGGCGACAAACAGCAGCAGAATATCAATTTCTCTCCGCTCACTGGGCGACTGCTGGACGGCCGCAGTTAGCATGCTAATGCTCGGCTTACATTTCTGTGCGTATGAATGATTGTCAGCAGTCTCTGCACACATGCACACTATTGCACTATACTTAGAAGGAGCCTCTTTAATAGAATGCATTGCCTTGTACCCCACCCAACCCCAAAACTAAGTCTTTACATGTTAGTAGATCTTTGGCACCCATCAAGGCTCGGGCCCAGTTCAGGTTCCGTTATTTAACAGATAACGTGTAAGCAGGGCCGGCCTTAGCTATGGGCAATGTTGGCGGCCTCCCAGGGCGCAGTCTCCGTGGGGGGCGCACGAGCGCCCGAAAAAGAAAAAGACCTCTCAAATTTTCGATACCGCTCATTAAGGTAGCGGAGCGGGCGCCCCCGGTAGCGGGGTGTTGACAAGGCAGAGGGGGGCGGCGGACAGACTGATCGAGGCGCACGGCGCATCCAGGGGCACTCGCCTGGGGGGGGCCAGGACCGGGCCAGGCGTGTAAGTCAAATGATGTTTGGTTGAGTCTCAAAGGAAAAACTTAAACTGTGTTTTATTTTTGTAGCTCTGGTTGTTATTTCTAATTTATGATGATGTAAACTCAAACCAAAGTAACACGAGCAGTCAGACTAATCATACAATCAACTAATCACTTAGTGCACAGGAAACTGACAAGTACATTAAATGAGTGAGGTCTCATCTGTAAACTGTGAGACTATGATGATGTAATGTGAAAGTCCTTACCCCGAAAACACACTGCATGCAGAACGTTTCAATGTTAGTCAATGTGTCAGTTTACACAGTCTCCGTCCTCGCTGCGTCACGGCACCGGAACCACTGCGGCGTCCGGCAGCCCTCCGCAACACATACGCAGAACTTCTATTGTTCACGGACGCCGGAGCACGGAGCATAAATTCAGCACAGGGCAGATTGTTGCAGGGAAGGAACACAAAATACAAAATAAAATACTCCATGTTTACCGCGGATCGAGTTTCGTTACAAGAACACGTCATAATGGACGGGGCGGTGAGAGGTTTTCGGGCGTCTTTTTACCCCGTCGACACCATGGATCAGGAGAAGTTGATTCTGGATTGTTGATTCCAAAATCAGCCAATCATTTCTGACACCTCACATCCTTTTTATAAGGACACCAGAAAAAAGATGCGGTGTGGAATGCCATTGCAGGAGTCAAAGAGACTACAGCAATATTGCGCGATTATGCGTGAATTCGCGAGATCTCGCAAATTCTCACGACGCTGGGTGTCCGGCCGAGACGCACCTGTGTGCATCACAAACGGATTATGTGAGTTGGAGTACGCTGTCGTTCGGGAGCCGTTCCGCATGCAGCGTATTTTCGGGGTCAGGCAAGTCAAGTTGAATTAAGGCAAGTCGAGCCCCAAGGTTTGGGGGAGGCGACTTCTGAGATGCTTCTGAACCAGATCACAGCAGAGCCGGTGGGTTTGAAACATTCACTAGAACGACCACGTATCTCTGCAGAGGCTGGGGCACACACGCAATGCTGCAAGCCCGCACCCGGTGGAATTTGGGGGTTAAAATTCTAAGTCCGCGTTGAGTCTCCAGTCATTTTATTTTTAAGCTGTAAGTCATGAAAATGGTTGGTTATCAGGACCAGTGAATCTGATGGCCAGGGCTGCACAGATAAAAGTTGTAATAAAAGGTTTAAAGTCGAAGCACTGGGGTGGTTGGTAGCGTAGTGGGTTAAGTGGCCGCCCCGTGTGTGGAGGCTGTAGTCCTCGCTGCAGCTAGCCCCGCTTCGAATCCCATATCGGACGGCTAATTTACTGCGTGTCGCTCCCCCTCTCTCTGCTTCCTGTCTATCTTCAGCTGTACTATCAATAAAAGGCCAAAAAAATAATCTTTAAAGTCGAAGCACCAGGTTCAGGTCTTAGTTTCAGATCCGGACTCTTTTGTAGAAGAACAAAATGTCCTCCCACTCATGCTTGTACACACATGCATGCTGAGATACAAAGGTAGATACACACACACACACACACGACTGCGTAGTTACACTCAGATGATAACATGCAAACGCACACATGCACGCATAAATCCATTAACTGAGACGCACAGTTATAAAACCACAAAATGCATCAATGTAAGAGGATCACACACACACACATGTATACATCCAGATCGAGCCATGCATATACACGCCAAACTGCTCTCACACGTATGGACACAGACACACACACACACGCTGGAGTCATAGGAACACACATAATCATAAACACATACACAGTCATGAAACACACACACACACACACACTCAGTCAGGGGCAGAAAGCTGTGACACAGGCGCTGATGCAGCGTAATGACCAGAATAATTTAAAACAAAGCTTCACACTTACACTCCCATCACACACACACACACACACACACACACACACACACACACACACACACACACACACTCCACCTCCCACAGCGCTTAGCTTTCCACGATGCCTCGTCTCACATGAATTTTTAAAGGATCGCTTTTATTACGCTTTGGTTTTATTTGTGAACAATAACGGCGAGGTGAGTAATACCCTCCCCCACCCCGTCCATCTCTGAGCAGCTATTCCAGCGGGGGAGTTTATGTGCATGTGCACGCCGCCCGCCCGCCCGCCCGCCCGCCCGCCCGCCCGCCGCTGAGATATTCGCTGAATGGAAATTACATTTCAGCACGGTTGTTGGTTTCCATCTGAAGGTGCGGCCGTTATGCAGAGACAGCGAGGACGGTGTCCCGCACTCCGATGCTTTGCTAATCTCATCACTGCGCCGTGTGTTTTCCACTCGTCGCTGAACAGAGCTATGCTGTAGATAGTTGGGAAGAGTGGACAGAATAATAGAAACACCTGAAAATCTAATGCAGTCCAGTGCAACACAGAGAGCTGATGGTGTTTGTATTGGATTGTATTACACCGTCAGATGTTCCTGTTATTTACTCCTCCACCTCTGCTGCATGTGCAGCCATGTTGTGGGGATCAACATACGAAGGGAAGATAAGAAAACTTTCATCTCTTACCGTCTGAGATGTGCAAGATGCATCGCCGGAGATGCCGCGACGTGAAAAACCATAAAAATCTCTGTGTTTCTGTTCAGGTTCGGTCTGTATGTGAGATTTAAAGCGTGCAGCTGAATGCCTCATTATATAAAATGTCATTTAAATGATTAATTTTTATTCCGAGATGAGATGATGTATGCCAAATTCAGCTATTAGCTCATTTCCATCTGCAGTCAGGTACACAGAGAACAATCAGCAGACACTAAAACATTCATTTATATGCGACGCCACACAGTGTCTGTCACGTTAATGATTACGCAGACAAATGTACAAACACACATTAACATATAAATGCCAGCACGTTCATGCAGCAGGAGTATGAAATTACAATTACCAGTCTGAACCACGGTCAAATTAATGTCAGCATGACTGATTGCTTTTTTATTTCTGCACCATGAGAAAAAGAACATCGAGCTGCAAATGATGCACAGAGGTTTAAATTCCTGGAACGCCTGAATTTCCAGGATGACACCGTTATCATACGCACTTCATAACGTCCTCATACAGACGTATGTTACCTCCGACGACGAACCGTCCTCTCAGGACAATCCAAACTTTTCTCGTCTGTTGTTCCCCATTGGTGGAACGTCCTACCAGTTCCTACCAGATCCCGAAGATCTCCAGGTCTTCAGAGAGGACCTCCTCTCCAACACTATCAACACCTGGACATGATACATCCACCCGCCTCTACAGCTGGACCTTGATTCTGTGTGAGTAGTACTTATTGCAGGTTTCAGGTAAATATACACTAAGCAGCAACCGTCATGGCTGGGAAGTGAAACCTGACAACTGCAGTTCCTCTAACGTCCACTTGAGGCTGGCTCCAGAAGTGAGTCAGTCTCCATAAGTCCCCATGTTTCACATTCAGAAATAAACATGTTTACAGCCTGGTACAAAAAACAGTTTTGGTCTCTGTAGCTAATTTCCCCGTTCATGACAACTGTACTGAGGGTGAATTTATATACAACTCACCTGTTCACATTATATTAAGGCTTAAAGTTATGCAGGATTAAGAGCGTGGACGCTTTGACAGGTTGGCTTATAGGTGGCTTGTTACACCTGATTTTAAAAAAGACATCTAGACTCGCAGCAAAACCCAAAAAAAATGAATTATATTTCATTTTCTTTCATCAGTATTGTCTCTCAGTTCATTTATTCATGCACCATGCTTATTTCATTAAATGTTTACCTTCAAATGACCACATTCATTCAAAATAATATGTTCCCTCTAGTAATAAAATTAGTTTATTGATTCCCTCAGATCAATAACATTAAGTTGTCCCCTTCAGTCCATCTGTCCTCCTCACCTTGGCGCTCTCCAGGTTCATTGTGATGTTAAACACAACATTTGGTTTCGTTTGTGAATATAAAATGCAACAGAGGGCAAATTAATTATTGTGAATGCACGATTTAGTATTTCAAAGATGAGTGTGGCGATAAGTATGAACGTATATTCATCGAAAATCCCTTCACGACTCTGAACAGCGTTCAGTTCATTTACACCTGCAGCCGGCACATCTTTGTATTCCTGAAGTGTCATTCACCTCCAGTGTGCTCCGTGTTTCCCAGCTGGGATTTCAGGCCATTCACATATTTATAACCCAGGCCAAAGCAGAACCGCAACACAGGCAGAGCCCAGAGGTGTCATACTGTACGTCAGCGGCTTCCCGGCGAATGTTCAATTACTGCGCTCAGCATCCCCTGGAGTGCTGCATGATTGCTCCTTTAAGAGAAGCAATTTGATACTGTACATTACACATGGAGCCAAAGGCCATAGCTCATAGCAGAGAGGAACACTTGGTAAACAGGATGCGGAGCGGTTACGGAGGAGAGGGGAGAAGTTAACTTACGGTTTCCAACTGCAGGAGTCTGCTGCATGACTGCACCACGACGACGACGACGACATGATCCTTCATGAATCATGTCTGGACAAAACAAGAGGTAATGTACAGTACAACCCGAAAAAGATGGGAAATAAAAAGATTTAATTTAATTTAATGTTCAATTTGATGACAAAAGTCAGGACATGGGCGACAGGGAAACAGGTTCATTGAGGTGATAGAAGATTGGAAATGAAAGGATGGGGCGAGGTTCACCACTGCAACAACGTTTCTCAAAGAAACCACTGCAAGAAATTTCTGGATTTCACCGTCTATGATCCAAAAAATCATTCAGAGAATCAGAGAATGAATCCAATAAAATCAAAAGGAAATAAAATGTGGTGCTTATTTAAATCATTATTCATTTATTTATGATTTATTTATGATGATTGCATCCTCTATAATTAATTTTGTTTTTTTTGTAGCAACATCCAAAAGGCATCATCTTAAATTCAGAGTGGACGGGATGTTCAGTATCATTAATAATAAACCAGCCAGCTTTGTTTTTCTTTCTGTTCTTTTTTTAGCCAGGTTATCAGATCAGGTTACATCACCAGGCACGAGGACGGCCTCCATCTCACACTACTGACAAACTAAAGCTAACAGCAGCTAACAGACTGAGCTAACATAAGCTAACAGCAGCTAACAAACTGAGCTAACATGAGCTAACAGACTGAGCTAACAGCAGCTAACAAACTGAGCTAACATGAGCTAACAGCAGCTAACAAACTGAGCTAACAGACTGAGCTAACAGCAGCTAACAGACTGAGCTAACCGCAGCTAACAGACTGAGTTAATATGAGCTAACAGCAGCTAACAGACTGAGTTAACATGAGCTAACAGCAGCTCACAAACTGAGCTAACATGAGCTAACAGCAGCTAACAGACTGAGCTAACATTTGCTAACAGCAGCTAACAAACTGAGCTAACATGAGCTAACAGCAGCTAACAGACTGAGCTAACATGAGCTAACAGCAGCTCACAGACTGAGCTAACATGAGCTAACAGCAGCTAACAGACTGAGCTAACATGAGCTAACAGCAGCTAACAATCTAAGCTTACATGAGCTAATAGCAGCTAACAGACTGAGCTAACATGAGCTAACAGCAGCTAACAGACTGAGCTAACATGAGCTAACAGCAGCTAACAGCCTGAGCTAACATGAGCTGACAGCAGCTAACAGACTGAGCTAACATGAGCTAACAGCAGCTACAGCTGTCAGCAGTTTACTTCACTGTCCATCATAAACTCTGTAAATCACAGAGAGTTGAGGCGGAGCAGCCGGAGGACATCAGAGGGAAAACCAGAAAACATTTCCTCCATAAAATATGATCCAGTTTCACCAGAATCAGTGAAATAGTTGCTGCTGTGTGACTTATTGCCGTAAAGCGTTACGTACTTCTCAAAGTTACACAGTGTGAGAACAGACGTACGAATGACAGAGACACCGTTCAGCTGATCACAGGTCAGTGTTGCTTTAAACGTAAATGATTTCATAAATAATCCTGTTTGTTGATAGAAGCTGAAACTGAAGCCGACACCACCGCCGCTCATGATCGTGAACATTTTTACATTATTGTTGTTTTTGTTCAGTCTCCTCTCAGAGTCTAATCAAAGATGAGTGATGACACCTTGTGTCCTCGTATTATCTGAGCTGAGGAGCCTCATACAATGACTCAGTCATAGTCTGATGTGTTCATTAAAATGTTGGAAACTGTGACCCACATCGTCCTGAACAACACACACACACACACACACACACACACACAAACACGTCTAGACAGCTCGTCTTTTAAAAAATAATCACGTCTCTCCCACAACTAAAGTTCATTCATGAATAAATACACAGTTTACCTCCTTTGAGCTTTTGCAGATGAGGAAACAATTTAGCACAAAGTTTTTAAAAAATAATGGAGCTGCTTTGTGAAAAGCATTTCCAAAAATGAAAATCTCTTAAGAGGCACAATGACCTGAAAACGAAGTTTGGAATAAAGTCAAAATCGTGACCAACAATAATTTGTCCATCATTTAATACCTTGAATGATCTGTGTATTTCCCCTTTAAAGGCCCAGTGTGCAGATTACAACCCCCTTGTGTCACTCCATCCTTCCTAGAGTGAAAGAAAATCTACCGTGGCTGCAAAACCCACAAACAAATCTAAAGAACAGAAAGATTTCTATCGATATGAAAGTCTCATTTTAAGGCAATTAAAATATTAGGTTCTTATTTCCAGGTGATCTTCTTCCATTATCAGTAAATCTGATACGCTGCACCTTTAAAATGAGATGTTGAAGCCCGAAGATGTAACGTACAACAGCGATGAAAAGACTGAAAGGAGAAGTGACTGAAACTTCAGGACCGGAGAAAACCTTTTTCGATTAATAAAGTTGATTGAGTCGTCGCACACCAGCGGGCAGCTGCAGCCGCTCTGTCAAAGAGAAACTCCATGAGCGGATGGACAGCAGAAGAAGAAGAGAGGAGGAGGAGGAGGAGGAGGGTGACATCATCTGTAGGACGGAGGGCCTGTCAAGGCGATCACATCACCAAACTCTCTGACCTTCGAGGCCGAGCTGCTGACAGACAGCTGTCTCATCTGTTCGCTGATGACTCACTCGGCCTCAAGACGCCTTTTTGATTTGTTTGGGGATTTTTATTTGATTTCTGAGATCTCACAGTTTCCATCCGTGAGTGTGTTCAGGTACCTCGATAACATGCCAAGCCGATTTAAAGGATAGTTTCTGGTTCTTTGAAGAGGTGCTGATCCATTGTCAGCATGGAAGTGAAGCAGTGTACGGCTGTGGTCGAGCGCAGCAACAAAACACGTTTATTGATACATTTAGAATATTTTCAGTTTAACTTGCTGTCAGACTGTCGGCCTGTTCAAACAGGAAACAGAACTCATCTTACCTTGCAGAACTCAGGAGTTGCTGTAGTATATTTTCTGTATATTTTCTTCTAAGTCTACTTGCCCTCGGTTCCTCTTCCGTGGGAGTGCAGGGTTTGCAGTGTACCATGTGTTGTATGACCTTTGGAGAGGATGTTTAAGTCAAGGAGGTCCAGACCTGAATGGTTTATGACTTTTGTATTGTTTATGCCTTTTTAGGAAGAATAGTATGGGGCCCCTGGGAACGTCATGCCCCTCTTCAGAGTTGTTTATGCATGCATTCTTGGGGGATATAAAACCTAGCCCAGAAGGGGATTAGGATTAGGATTGAAAGAACTATTGGGACAATTTGGCATGAGGCGTGGAAGAGATGCATCTCAAACTCACTTGTTTCTTTGAATAAAGTCCTAATTATTCAAGAAGAGTTGCAGTTCTTTTATTTTCAAGTATCCACAGACCGACTTCGGCAGCCACGGAAAACCACGACATTGCTGCTCTACCTGCCGTGATCCACAACAGCAACAACAAACAACATATTCAAACACACAAAAAAACAAACTAGCTGTTTAGCTTCACACTCGTCCTCCTGTCAGCTCCTGCCAAAAAACAAAAAATCAGAACTGACCCTTTAATATTTCATCACTATCCTCACGTTGTGCATCTTGCCATCATCTTACATCATGACCTCCTGAGTGGTTTTTATGCATGTGAATATATCAGGGGGCGGCTCTGACTGAAACATGTAAGCAGTCTGTGACGATGGATTGTTTTGTGAGGACCCTTGAACTTCCTTTGACCTGCCCTCGCTCCTTCCACCTCAGACGACGACCTCCTGGAAACCTGGAAACCTTTAATTCTCTTCATATTTCAGCACCTGCCATCTCCCACCTGTCCAGCAGATGTCCTCAGTGTTCTTCCCGCCTCATCCAGTCACCTGATCAGTCTCCTTCCTGCACACCTGCCTCCTATCAATCATCTATCTCAGCGCTCCCTTGTTGTTAGGTCGTCAGTCTTGCTTTAGCTTTAGCTCGTCTGTTTTGGCCTGGGTGAGTACGCTGACGGAGGTTCTGCTTGAACGCCGTCTCACTGAACCTGATTTGGTCCCATGTATCTTTAATGTTGTTTTAACACTGACCCAGCTGCTGGTGGACTGTTGCTGACTCATCTCACATAAATAGCAATGCTAAAAACACATGAGGCCTAAAAGTCAGGTTGAAAGACATCCAGGTGCTTCAATATATATTTACAGCTGCAGGTGCCTTCATAAAGGCAGCGCAGGTTTTAAGTATTAGTACTTCAGGGTAACTCACCAATGTCCCTGTTCTGATCTTTTTTTTATGGATACAGTTAAAGTTAGAGAGAAGATGTTCTGTCAGCCAGAAACTTGAGTATTTTACATGATATAAGTTACATAATTTACATTTTCTCTCAAGCATTGAGCCTAATAAATAATTTCTAATGTTCAAAAGGCGCCACAATCATATTCTGGGTTATTTAATAATGAATTCACAATCAGAATATCAATAAATACAGATGTAAATAATGAATAAATCACATAAAATTATCCTGTGCCTGTTAGCACGACTCGAGGTTGTTAAAGGAGTAACAGGCTGCTGCTCTAACACTGATAACTCTGTGCCTTTTATCAGCATTAGCGCACAAACCCCATCAAAAGTCTGATCCAGCTGTGATCAGATGTCTTCACGCAGCGTGTCGACTCATTTCTCTGAAAAAAACATGGTTTCCTCGTCTGTCCGTCTTTCCTCGCATGGTTTGACTCAGTGGGTGCAATTAAGATACTTGAGATGCACCCTGTGTCGGCCCTGTGACTGACGAGTGGTCCAAGGTGGACCATGCCGCTCGCCCCAATGTCAGCTGGGATCGGCTCCAGCTTCCTCGAGGATAAGCAGGTATCAGCAGGTAAGGATCAGCAAAGTCACTGAAATTATTAAACAAACTGGGTCAATGATGGAGTTACTCTAACGTCCACTTGAGGCTGGCTCCAGAAGTCCCCATGTCCAAATGTCCAACTTCTGAGAGGCAGGACCGCCCAGACGGAGACGACCAGAGCGACCACACGGAGCTTCACAACGGCACTTTGTCACGACTGCATCCATGTTTTCTACAGTCTGTGGTGATCCATCTGTCTGTTCTTCTTCTTCACTGTCAGTCACCTTCAGTTCAAACTCAACTTTATTTGTCACTTTAACCACGAGAAAGCAGCTCAGTGAAATAAACAGGGTGAATGCAGGGAGTTCATTTAGATCACATGTTCAATGAAAACATGAAGACTTACAGTCTGTGTAATAAATCCTCTTTATTGACTGAGACACAAACTAAATGTTGTTTCTTCATTGAATCTCACATATGTACAAGAAAAGAATGAATCATCTCCTTATTGATTCTGATCATACAAACTAAAGTCATCATGAGCAGTGATAGCCTCCATGGCTAAACAGACACAGGAAGGAGCGCCACCTACAGAAACTCAAACATTTACACAACCACCAATGAGAAGAGGCCAAAGCACCGCCCACAGTGTTTGATTGACAGGTGAAGAAATGCCACAACAATCAGCAACAATGATGGAAACAAAACAAGCTGAAGACATGAAACACAGAATTTAACCCTTCAATGACTTCTGTCTATCTGACTTCACACAACTCAGCAGAGGATCCAGAATATTCAATCCGAAATCCAGCATAGAGAGGCTGAGTGAACGTGGTCTGGACTCTGTGGAGGAGAGTCATGGTTTCAGAGACGCTGTAGAAGGACAGAATACCTGCATTGTGATCTAGGTACACTCCAACTCTGGAGGACCGAGGACCTGAGACGGGAGTTTCAACACTGTTGTAACGAAAGTTATAACTGTTTGTGTCACAATCTAACCTCCAAGATTTGTCATTGAATCCAAATAAACATTCATCTGATCTCCCTGCTCTGCTGATATTCTTGTATGCGACTGCTACATAAACTCCTCTCCCTCTCCACTCCACCTCCCAGTAACAACGTCCAGTCAGTCGCTCTCTGCTCAGAACCTGCGGATATACAGTGAATCTGTCTGGGTGACTAGAATAAGACCGATGTTGTCTTATAAATTTCACTTTTCTGTTCTCCTTAGATAATAACAGCTGTGTGTTTGCTGTGTTTGGATCCAGTGTGAGTTCATGTAAATATTTTAAGAACTCAGCTCTGGTCTTGGGCTCTGGTTCTGGTCCTGACAGTGAAACATGGACTTCAGTGTCTGTCAGTGAGATGTTTGTCCGTTGGTCCCTCAGAACGTCCTGTAGTTTATCTCTGAGCTCTGACACAGCAGCTGTCACATCCTCAAAGTCCCTCAGAGGACGGATATTGATGCTGGATGAGTCTGTAGATTGGCTGAGTGGTGACAGTGAGGGGTAGTTGTGTAGAAACTGGTTGTGGTCCTCTGTGTGTGAGAGCTTCTCCAGCTCAGCGTCTTTCCTCTTCAGCTCAGTGATCTCCTGCTCCAGCTTCTCCTGAAGATCTTTGACTCGACTCACTTCAGTTTCCTGCTGGGATCTGACCTGCTGCTTCACATCAGACCTTCTTTTCTCCATGAGACGGATCAGCTCAGTGAAGATCTTCTCACTGTCCTTCACTGCTTTATCAGCAGAGCCATTGATAGCCTCCACCTCCTGTTGGAGCTCCTTCACATCTTTCTCTCTGTCCTGGATTCTCTGCTGGATGTTTAGTCGACTCACCTCGAGCTCTCTCTGCCTCTCAGTCCTTTCTGCTGCAGCTGGGACTGTGTCGTGGCCTTTATGTTCATCCATAGAGCAGAGATAACAGATACACTGCTGATCAGTGCGACAAAATATCTTCATCACCTCATCATGACGAGAGCAGATGTTCTCCTGGAGCTTCTTGGAGGGCTCCACCAGCTTGTGTTTCTCAAAGGCGGGGGATTCAAAGTGAAGCTGGAGGTGTTTCTCACAATAGGATATCAGACAGACCAGACAGGACTTCAGAGCTTTCAGTTTTCTCCCAGTGCAGACATCACAGGCCACATCTTCAGGTCCAGCATAGCAGTGATCAGCAGGAGCAGCTTGGAGTCCAGTCTTCTTCAGTTCCTCCACTAAAGCTGCTAACATGGTGTTTTTCTTCAGGACAGGCCTCGGTATGAAGGTCTGCCTACACTGAGGGCAGCTGTGGATTCTCTTCTCATCCTCTCCATCCCAGTGGCTTTTGATACAGTTCATGCAGTAGCTGTGTCCACAGGGAATAGTCACCGGATCCTTCAGTAGATCCAGACAGATCGGACAAGAGATGGTTTCCCGGTCCAGTTTATTTCCTTGCTGCGCCATTTCTCCTCTCCGCCTCGACGACTGTCTGAGTTTGACTTCCTCATAGCTGAAACTAGTTTGAGCTCTGATCTCAACAACATGCGGCCTGTCAGCTGACACGTCAGCACATGTTGGCTCCACCCATCTTCAAACTGTAGATCTGAGGGGGAGGGAACAAGGAAACACCTGAGCAGAGAGGAGCTGGCTGTGTTTGAGAGCAGGAAGAAGAGGGAGGGCTTATCAAGAGCTGAGTCACTCCAGGAAGAGGAGCTTGTAAAAACACCTTTGTTCTTTTCTTTGGAAACCAGTGAGTTCAAATGTATTACACACGTTTACTGTAAATATTATACAGTATGTAAATTAGTTCAAGTTTGCACAACCACAAACCTATACAGCAACAAGACTCCAGAAGAAGTGAGTCAGTCTCCATAAGTCCCTATGTCCAAATGTTCAACTTCACAGCAGAAATAAACATGTTTACAGCCTGGTACAAAAAACAGTTTTGGTCTCTGTAGCTAATTTCCCCGTTCATGACAACTGTACTGAGGGTGAATTTATATACAACTCACCTGTTCACATTATATTAAGGCTTAAAGTTATGCAGGATTAAGAGCGTGGGCGCTTTGATTGACAGGTGGGTGTGGTTACAGATGGCTTGTTTGAGCGACCTGGCGCCTCAGCTCCACTGACAATTCATATATTTGCTTCGATTTTTAAATTAGATGGGACGTCGGAGAGGCAGGTGAAACAAGGGTGTTGCGATCTGCAACTACATTCCTGGGCCCCACTAAATCCAACACACTGCCCCTTTAAGTAGTACTTGAGTATAAATGTACTTTGTCCGTTTCCAGCTGATCTATTCAGTTAATATACAAGCTGCATTAAAATGGATGATTTTATACCAAAACAAAACTTTAAATTAAAACATAAAACTGCAAAATGGTTCAGCAGCTCCAGCACAGTTTTATTATGTGCTAAAAGTTCAAACCCAGGATGGGTTGAGAGCTAGTGATAATACTAATACACACACACACACACACACACACACACACACACACACACACACACACACACACCTCCTCAGAGAGCATCCCCCCTGTACAGAACTGCTGTACGTACATGATAGACTGACTTCTGTACAGCTAATTAGTCCCTGCTTGTTTCCACAGTTGGTCCCGAGTGACTGATCGTGTTGGAATCACAAAGCCTTTTCTTTACTCTCTCTGTACTCACACTTGCAGGTCACCTGCGTCCAAGGGCGCTTTCTATCTATCAGCAAGATTTCACTTGCAAGAACAAACAAAACAAAGCGACGACACGGATTTTAATGTTTGTTAAAGCAGTAACAACGCTCACAGCGGAGGCACTAACAAATTCCCGTCGTGCTTTCGCCATCTGCTCCCAATAAACGAAGCGGAGGTCTGCCCGCGACGCCTCAGCCTTTCATTCCTCAAATCTGTCGGCACCAGCTGGCACGGGCGGCGGCGACGGCGATGGCGATTAGGTGCACGACAAGAGCGGGGGCCACCAACCTGGCATTTTCAAGGTCACGCTGCACCCCAAATTACACAAGAACGGAGGAGAAATATCTGTTTTATTTTCGAGCTTGGTTAAAGTTTACATTCTAAATGTTCTAAGGAGGAAATCGACGGCGCTCAGGAGAGATGAGGAGCAGAGGTTAGCTCAGTACTTGGTATTCAACGAGGATTAAAAGTGTAGCGCTGACCTTTAAAAGTCAAAGCCACTTCAGTTATGAGTCACTCTGCTCTTTCTTCTTTATGTGGTCGCGACCTTGACGTTTCACTCAGCTTAATAAAACAGAAGCTGCAGCTCTGAGACACCCGAGCAAATAAAAAGAGGACAAAACGCTGTTAACATTTTGCTTTTCATCTCATTGAAGCGTGAACGGCATCGAAATCACCTCAGCAGTCACGCCTTCGGACTTCACGCCGTTCCACTAATTGATACATCACATAGACGATGTTAGAAAAAGAAGAATTATGAATTATCGGGGTACAAAATGTTTGCAGGTACAGAAAAACACAGAGAACAATGAAGGTCTCGCTTCTTCCAGCTAATCTAAAATTCGTCGTGGATCATCAGCGGACCTGAGGCTGGCTGAAGGACTCCTGTAACACCACTCACCTGTCAGCTGACTAGACTTAGGACTGAGCCTTTGTGTCAGGTGAGCTACCGAGGTGAGGACGTCCATTCTGCTTCACGGGTTAACAATAAATCACAGTGGAGCTCATTTTCTGACAATGAACCAAAAGCTTCTGCACGTTATTCACAGTTTCATCCTCTGACACTAAATATTGATCTTTAAATATCATTTCTAACTTCCTGTGAGATGTATGGCTGTTGTGTTGCATCGTGCGCGTCCTTCTGGCTCATTTTGAATAAAGTCTAATTCCATTTTCACCGTTTTTTCCTGTACGTCTAATGAAGCTTGATGAACTTCGGAGGTGGAACCTGCATCAAGACCGAACTGCTGGTTAGATGAAGAGCTGACGGCGACTGGCTCTTATTGTGAGAACCGGCAACACCTCCAACACGTCATCAAAGTGAACATCTCCGTCTATCCTGTTGTCACTAAACCTGGCTGCTGTCGCTCACGGCGTGACAAGGTGAGAATACGTCAACCTTCAGAGTAACCTTAGGCACGAGATCCCTGCGGTATTCATGTCAGTCTGAACATGTTATTGTAAAGACACGAAGGTCTTTGGACGGGACGCTTTACTTTGAAAAAACGGTGGAATGGAAATCATCCTTATAAAATTCTATATGTGCAGGGTGAGCGGAGGATTTATCGAATCCTGTCTGTTCTGGCTGACTCGAAGTCAGCGCGTCAGAGGAGGGTCACACCTGTGGAGGTGTTAAAACCAACGTTGGGAAACCTTTAAATGAGAAGGTTTAGGATCCTCAGTCCTCTTTGCCTGCGGTCACATTTCTCCATCAGGCTCTCAGACGCGACGCCGTGCTGCGACAGGATTCTGTGTTTCTGTGTTTCTGTTCTGTTATCAGCTCCTGTTGGGACGAGACACAACAAGGAGGACAGGGAGGACACATGCAAACTGCACAGGCTACATGTGTTTCCCCCCTGAGTTCATTGTCATGAATGCTAATTTCAGCTCTAAACCAAGAGTAATTGACTTGTTTCATCGTGTTCTTAATCCTCATTATAATCCTAATTAATTTAACCTTTAAACAAACGAGGCTCGTCCTTGTGAGAGCACAGGTCCTCAAAAGTATAGAAACACAAGCACATGCACACACGTTCAGTATACAGACATGTTGACCCAAATACCCAAATGTAGATGCACACATGCATGTGGGCCGCTGGCCTGAAGCCAGAGTGACCGTGTCGTCCCCCCTCTGAGGACGGACAGGACGTCTCAACACCTCAGAGGAGGACAGAGGACAGAGGAGGAAGGACAGAGGAGAGAGGACAGAGGACAGAGGAGAGAGGACAGAGGAGAGAGGACAGAGGAGAGAGGACAGAGGAGGAAGGACAGAGGAGAGAGGACAGAGGACAGAGGAGAGAGGACAGAGGACAGAGGACAGAGGAGAGAGGACAGAGGAGAGAGGACAGAGGAGAGAGGACAGAGGAGAGAGGACAGAGGACAGAGGAGAGAGGAGAGAGGAGAGAGGAGAGAGGACAGAGGACAGAGGAGAGAGGACAGAGGACAGAGGAGAGAGGAGGACATTTTGGGGGCAAGGCGGCCTATTTTAGGCTTTGAACCATCGTCCAAGAAAGATACGAGCAGAGTCGACGAGCGCTCGAGGTGGGGACGTCGCTTATTATTTAAAATTTGAACCTGGTTGATATTTGAACTCTGATGACCTGTTTGAATCCAAAATGTTTCGAGTTTCAGCACAATAGGCCGTCTGAAGTAGTTTGTCTTGTGATCCAGCAGAGGGCGCTCCACTATGAGCATGTGAGGTGTCTGCACATAGATGCATAGTTATATCCTAATGCTTGTACTATTACTTTACATCAAGATAATTGTTTGGCCTGCTAGCCGGTATCTTCGTCCATTCTGACTTTAAGGGTATTTGGACAGGGGTACCAAAGAACCAAAGAGCTGTCAGGTTTGTTGTTGATGATTGTGTTGTAAAATATGTTAGGAGAGCCATCGGGTATCTAAACTCCTATACAGTGTTTTTCCCTGTGTGTTTCCTTTGACGTGGTTAAGGGAGAGATTTCAGGTCAAAGGTTAAGAGCAAATTGTTCAAGTTCAAGTCGGCTTTATTGTCAAAACTGCAATATGTACAAGACATAGAGAGAATTGAAATTACGTTTCTCTCTGTCCAAACAGCACTAAACATATAAAATACAAAATATAAGTGAAGATGTAAACATATATATAAAATAAAATATGAAATAAAAAAAAAAAAATATATATATATATATATATATATATATATATACAAGCTAAAAGACATCCGGGAATAGAAAAGTCTGGAGATATAAATAGTATGAACTGTATAAGCAGAATTATCAATATAAATATAGTATGGCGATATGATATAAATATAAATATAAATAAAGCAGTATGGTGGAATTATAAATTGACAGAATTCAGTATGAACAGATCTATAGAATTGAATATGTAAACAGGTGTACATAGTGCAAATTTGTCAAATCTGTCCCTGTCTTACCCTGATTTATACTGTTGTTTATGTAGACTGCATGTATTGTATTGTATTGTATTGTTGTGATGGCAACACCAACGTCTGTTGGTCCAAACTGAAACGTGTCAACTGTTGGTTGCATTTCCATAAAATTCAATTTCATGGTCCTCAGAGGATTAGTGCTGCCGTGTTTAACACTTAAATACAAGTATTGACCTTTACGTCAGCCTCAACTTTGTGTTTAATCCTAATTAGAAACATGTTAGCATGAACTAAACAGTTTACAGTTTTTGCAGAACATCTGCACGTTGACGTTGCTGAGCTCGATGACCTGCACGAGGCGCCAAATCAAAGAAAATGTTGGTAGTTGGTAGTTTTTTTTTAGCAGAATTTGCAGTTGAAGCAAGCGGGAAAAAAAATCGATCCAAATTTTACTGCAATTGAACTTTTGCAGAACCAGGAGCAGCATCACTTAGATTAAATAAATTATATAAATTAAACTGTTTAAACAGCAAATAAATAAATAGGACTGAGCACATATATAAATCAGAATGTGATCATACATGTTAAAAAACAATAATAATAATAATACCAGAAGCTTTTAGACTTTAGTTCCCAGAAAATAGCAGAAAATGAGAAAGGGAAAGAGCTGCCGCCGCTGCTGCTGCTGCTGCCTCGGTATCACAGACACACAGAGTGACAGTCTGTCCTGCCGTCCCCCCAGTGAATCATTTCACTGTCCGGATGACAGAATGAAATTAGTGATGTGCGGCGCATTTGATTTTGTCCGCAGGCGAAATCAAATTATCAGCCTCCCGCGGAGAGGCCTGTTTGTTTCATAAAACTCCTGCAGTCCTGAAGTTAGAATTATAATGCTAATTGCCTGAGCTCTTCTGTCAATACTAATGCCATCTGGAGACGGCTGAGGGACGGTAATAAAGTTGGGACGACATAAATTACAACTTGTTGCCGGGGGCGGGAAAAATGGATCCAAATGAGTTTGGAAAACACAATTTGATCAAACTAACAATGCTGAGGCAACTTTGAAGCTTCTGCACTCGACAGCAACTCGACATATATTCCAGTGGTGGAAAGCGTCTCGTAGCCCTGGAGCAATGCAACATGGCTGTAATAGATCAACTTTTAAAAAGACCAATCACAGACTGTGTAAAGTCTCTGCAACGTCAACAAGCCACCTCTGTCAATCAAATCACAGGCTCATAACTTGCTTCTGAACTCTCACAGTCCTTCGTCTTACCCATGGCCTCTTTTAAAGCACCTACAGGGAACCTTCTTTTCACTGTGTGTTGATTCTGGCTGCACAGAATAAACCACTGCCTCGTTTTCTTTCATTGTGTCCAACCCAGTGGCAGCGAAAATAACCGTATAAATAGTCCAATCCTTTGTGCTGGTGGGTTTGTAGAGGCATCAGAATTAAACTGAGACTGTTTCACAGCCAGTTAAAAACTCCTTGGAGTATACTTGAGTTTAAGCCGCGATGTTCTAGTGCTGATGGAACATCAAGTCACAAAGTTCCAAAGCTGGATTTTCTTCTTTAGTAAATTGCGACACTGCAAATGTCTGATTTTGAGTTTTTCGGATTTATGGTGCAGAACCTGTGAAGTCTCTGAAGGACGCCGCCTCGTGTTCCTCTGATGAATCCAACAGAAGTTCACGACACATTCTGCTGTCGATCACGTCCTCTGCCTGACACATTAATCTGTACGACAGTGACATGGCGAGAGGACGTGAGGGCGAGAGGACGTGAGGGCGTGAGGCTTTTGCACATTTACAGTTTTACTATATGAGCTGCTGAGAACAACCTCCGGGCTTCTCCGCCGCACCTCCATTAGAGTTTAAACGGCTTGTTCAAGGACACTTTGATGGCGACCATTAAAGGAGAGACGGAGCACCTCGTTCTGTTTCCATAATCAGATAGAAAAGAGAAAAACACACACACACACACACACACACACACACACACACACACACACACACAGAGCACAATTCTGAAATGGAAAACTGAGGCCTCTCTAATGTCCTGCATTAGGACGGCGTAGCTGCAGGGGGAGACATTATACAGTGAAACAAAGGCAGCACACACACACACACACACACACACACACACACACACACACACACACACACACACACACACACACACACACACACAGCAGCTCTCTCCATTCAGATCTGCTACATCTCATCTCATAAATGCTCCTCCAGCTATAAGGAACTTTAACTTTGATTCAGCTGCCGTTGTCATTTGTCCATAAGTGTGTGATGTAACTGTGCAGCAACTATGAAAGAGACAAACAGGTGAAAGAGCTCATGACAAGACAATCGGCACACACTGTAACACAACTCAAACACACGGAGACACAAACACACACCAGAGAAACCACGAGCCATCTCTTCGTTGCAATGCAAATGAACACATCTGAATTTAAAGTGATTGAAGAATTGATCTAAATGACACTAGTACACGTCAGTTGGAAGATCCACGCCCAGTCTATTTGCCATCGTAGTCCAACAATCCTCATTTACTCTCGTTGCTTTAATTGGCAGCATGTAGCATGAATATTTTCTAAACGTTTCTACAGTTTCACCAAAACCAGTGAGATAGTTTGTGGTGTGTGACTTTTATTTCTGCCTCAGTCTTTTAAGAAACACTTCACATACAAAGCTTCAATCTGCCAAAATCAAAGTGTGTTTGCAGAAACAGAAGACGCGTCCGTCCTCGGTGTCTCACAGGGCCGTGATGCCAAACGTTCTTGATTGTGTCTGACCTCAGCGGACAGAGAACCTCTAACCCAGCAGTGTTAGCGCCGTGCACATCGTCATACGAGCTGTGATTCAGCAGATGCTCTGGGAGGCTTCACGTTTCCTGAACCCTCAGACCCGCCCAACCTGCCTGTCTCAGGAGTGTGTCCCGTATTCCCTGACAGGTGTATGAACTGGCTCCTGTTTGCTACGGAAATGGGAGGCAGCTGGGATGTTCGCTGACAGACTCACACCGGAGGAAGACGTTTAGTGAGCGGTGGATGACGCACGCCAACACCGGACAAATGTGCAGGAAGAAAAACTAATCCTGAGTCATGCATTGTTGACGGCAGGGGGAAATGTAAGAATCGCGGGTAGCTAAATTTATTTCTTCTCAAAACTTGAGCCCAAACTGTGGCACCTGATCTGTAGCAATCACTCAGGCATCTTTCCATGAAGGTATTCATAGAGTTGCTCTTGTTTGCACACACACAAAGTGAGTTATTATGTTTATTATGTCACTTCACTTTACAGATTAGTCGACGGGTCTAATATCAAAACCATGAGTCGACACGGTGCACCCTCGTAGACTAATCGTTCATCTGTTGGTTAGTTACCCTGAAAAATCTTGAAAGCCTTCATTGAACCTGATTCAAGATTCTGAATCAGCCCAACAGCTGTTGGTAAGTGTGAGCCAGAACCAGACACGCAGACTGCACAGAGAAGAAGCCCGGTGGCGTCCTGTGATGGTGTCAGGGCCATTAAGGTCACGAGTGGAAAACTTTGCACCGCGGTGTGAAAACAGCCTCGAACGGAGGCTCAACACTAAGAATGTCACGGGGCATGACCGTCACCGACTCGTGCATATGGAGTTTTGTCATGTGGTGGGGAACGTCAAGATCTCTCAGCACAACCTAAACATCAGACATGGAGGGAAGAGGAAAGGCTGCCAGAAGCAGAAGAAGCTTCACTTCTATGACTTACGAGACGGCAGTCTGCCAGAGCCGGCGTCTCGGGACGGGTTAATTGTGTGATCACCTCACTATGAAGCTTGTCTTTTTCATCTCCAGCTTCTTTCTTTCTTCCTTCGTCTCTTCCAGACTCTCTCGTTCTGTCTGAGCAGCAGCTTCCTGGCAGCAGAGCAAAGGAACGCCACTTCTTTTCAGACAAACTGCAGCAGACAGGCAGGCCGGAGCTGCCGGGTCAGAACTGTTCGGATCGAGACGCGACTCTCCTGATTTCAGCAAGATTGCAGTTCATGTTATGGGACGAATCACATGTGACGCACAATATGTAAACGATAATACAACATCAGAGAAAAAATAAGTGACGTTCACTATCTACAAATCAAGTCCATGTTGGACCTCCATGTTTCTACAGAAGCCCAGAACTGGCTCTTGATTGGGCGTTTTTCACAGATAGGGTAAAGCGAGGGGGTTGCAATCTGCAGCCACACAGCTGGATGCCACTAAATCCTACGGTGACATAAACACGTAGATTAAATTCAGTTGTGTCCTTTCAAACATCATCAGTCATACACGGTCTGTCTCTGCTGCGCATGCCGTATGCATCACTCTGTCACATCCTCCTATCTCGTGTACATAAACCAACGCGTTACATAAATCATATTTACTTTAGCATCCTGCGCACGCCGCTCCGTCGTCTTACTGTCTACACACACCGTGGTTTAATGTGTGTTTGCCTTGTCAAGCTAGTATGTCTACATCTGTGGACGTCCACTGAGAGTCAGAACATTCATATCTATACACATATAACAGTGATCCTGCGTGTATTAACATAAACAAACATTCTTGATGGAAGATTCTTTTAGGATTTTATTCGTCAGCGCTCTCTGGTGGACAAACTGAATAACACAGTTTGATATTTTGGAATTTGGAAAAGCCGACACACACACACTGACATATCTGCAATATTCATATAAGTTAATATGACCAGTTATACACCGACCTGCTTGCGTCATTTTCTGTGTCTGGAGCTGAAGACGTCCACGTTCTTAATCCAACACACACACATGCACACACACACACACACACACACACACACACACACACACACACACACACACACACACACACACACAGGAGGACTCAGCTGTCCATATTCACACGGCCAGATGTTAAAGTTAAGATGTTGGCAGGGATCCAGGAAGCTGCCGGAGAGCAACGTAACAAACTGGTTTAACTTGTCGTGTTGCTGCAGTGATACAGGTGTAGTCGCGGTGATGTCACTGTTGGGTGTAGTTACAGGTGACCACATGGAACACGGTTTGTCTGTCCTACAGTATGACTCTTGTTTTCAGGTGATTATACACTTATGAAAACATACAGATGAATATTAATCTGCCACTACATGCTCCTAAATCTCACACACTGGACTTTAGATAAACACAGCAGCCAGCGGACGGCGTGTACTCTGACTGCAGATAGATATTTTCGTTGCCTTTTCCCCACTGAGTCATGCTATCACACGTTTGGACAAGCCAGACGTGACCACGGTTTGTCTCGGAGCACTCAGGTCACTTGAACACTATTCGGATGTCAGGTCCAAGGTTAGACTCCCCTGTGCCCACGGGCCCGGTATCAGTGAGACAGCTAACAACACACACACACACACACACACACACACACACACACACACACACACACACACACACAAACAACACAACCCACAGGAGCTATGCTGACTTATTTTATTTATTTTCCATCCCGGTGATACTCGGGGGCAAGGTGAAAAGACGAGAGAGGAAGTGATGGACGGAGAAAGAGAGAGGGGAAAAGACTTAAAGTAAGAAGCCGAGGGGGAGCAGAGAAATGAAATGAAGCAGCGAGAGAGAGAGAGGAAAGAGGTGAAGTGGAGTCACCGGAGAGAAACCGAGCCGAGCTGCTGTCAGACACAGTAAATCTTGCTAAAAGAGAGAAAGGGAGAGATATTCAACTTTCTTATTGATTATATCTGCAGAGAAACAAAGACAGAAGCTCGAACATGCGACTGCTGAGTGACGTCTCTGCTGTGGAAAGAGTAACTATACAGAAAAACACTTTCTGAGAGTTCTGCTCTAAAAACCTTAAAGGAGCACTCTGCATGACTCTTGATGACACTTTTCAAGATGGAAGTCCCCATGTCCAAATGTCCAACTTCACAGCAGAAATAAACATGTTTACAGCCTGGTACAAAAAACAGTTTTGGTCTCTGTAGCTAATTTCCCCGTTCATGACAACTGTACTGAGGGTGAATTTATATACAACTCACCTGTTCACATTATATTAAGGCTTAAAGTTATGCAGGGTTAAGAGCGTGGACACTTTGATTGACAGGTGGGTGTGGTCACAGGTGTCTTGTTTGAGCAACCAGGCTTCATTCAGCTCCACCTCTATAACCATTTTTAAAAAATTAGTCAGGAGGCGGTGGAGGCAGGACCGCCCAGACAGAGACGACCAGAGCGACCACACGGAGCTTCACAACGGCACTTTGTCACGACTGCATCCATGTTTTCTACAGTCTGTGGTGATCCATCTGTCTGTTCTTCTTCTTCGTCAGTCACCTTCAGTTCAAACTCAACTTTATTTGTCACTTTAACCACGAGAAAGCAGCTCAGTGAAATAAACAGGGTGAATGCAGGGAGTTCATTTAGAGCACATGTTCAATGAAAACATGAAGACTTGCAGTCTGTGTAATAAATCCTCTTTATTGACTGAGACACAAACTAAATGTTGTTTCTTCATTGAATCTCACATATGTACAAGAAAAGAATGAATCATCTCCTTATTGATTCTGATCATACAAACTAAAGTCATCATGAGCAGTGATAGCCTCCATGGCTAAACAGACACAGGAAGGAGCGCCACCTACAGAAACTCAAACATTTACACAACCACCAATGAGAAGAGGCCAAAGGACCGCCCACAGTGTTTGATTGACAGGTGAAGAAATGCCACAACAATCAGCAACAATGATGGAAACAAAACAAGCTGAGTCATGAAACACAGAATTTAACCCTTCAATGACTTCTGTCTATCTGACTTCACACAACTCAGCAGAGGATCCAGAATAAACAAAAAGTCCAGCATAGAGAGGCTGAGTGAACGTGGTCTGGACTCTGTGGAGGAGAGTCATGGTTTCAGAGACACTGTAGAAGGACAGAATACCTGCACTGTGATCCAGGTACACTCCAACTCTGGAGGACTGAGGACCTGAGACGGGAGTTTGGACACTGTTGTACCAAAAGTAATAACTGTTTGTGTCACAATCTAACGTCCAAGATTTGTCATTGTGTCCAAATAAACATTCACTGAAGCTCCCTGCTCTGCTGATATTCTTGTATGTGACTGCTACATAAACTCCTCTTCCACTCCACTCCACCTCCCAGTAACAACGTCCAGTCAGTCTCTCTCTACTCAGGACCTGAGAATAATCAGTGAATCTGTCTGGGTGACTAGAATAAGACTGACGTTGTATCATACATGTCACTTTTCTGTTCCCCTCAGATAATACCAGATTTTTGTTCACTGTGTTTGGATCCAGTGTGAGTTCAGGTGAATATTTTAAGAACTCAGCTCTGGTCTTGGGCTCTGGTTCTGGTCCTGACAGTGAAACATGGACTTCAGTGTCTGTCAGTGAGATGTTTGTCCATTGGTCCCTCAGAACGTCCTGTAGTTTATCTCTGAGCTCTGACACAGCAGCTGTCACATCCTCAAAGTCCCTCAGAGGACGGATATTGATGCTGAATGAGTCTGTAGATTGGCTGAGTGGTGACAGTGAGGGGTAGTTGTGTAGAAACTGGTTGTGGTCCTCTGTGTGTGAGAGCTTCTCTAGCTCAGCGTCTTCCCTCTTCAGCTCAGTGATCTCCTGCTCCAGCTTCTCCTGAAGATCTTTGACTCGACTCACTTCAGTTTCCTGCTGGAATCTGACCTGCTGCTTCACATCAGACCTTCTTTTCTTCATGAGACGGATCAGCTCAGTGAAGATCTTCTCACTGTCCTCCACTGCTTTATCAGCAGAGCCATTGATAGCCTCCACCTCCTGTTGGAGCTCCTTCACATCTTTCTCTCTGTCCTGGATTCTCTGCTGGATGTTTAGTCGACTCACCTCGAGCTCTCTCTGCCTCTCAGTAATTTCTGCTGCAGCTGAGACTGTGTCGTGGCCTTTATGTTCATCCACAGGGCAGAGATAACAGATACACTGCTGATCAGTACGACAGAACATCTTCATCACCTCATCATGACGAGAGCAGATGTTCTCCTGGAGCTTCTTGGAGGGCTCCACCAGCTTGTGTTTCTTTAATGGAGCTGCATCATGATGAGGCTGGAGGTGTTTCTCACAGTAAGAGGCCAGACAGACCAGACAGGACTTCAGAGCTTTCAGTTTTCTCCCAGTGCAGACATCACAGGCCACATCTTCAGGTCCAGCATAGCAGTGATCATCAGGAGCCGCTTGGAGTCCAGCCTTCTTCAGGTGTTTCTTCAGGGGTTTCTTCTTGGTGTTTTTCTTCAGGACAGGCCTCGGTTTGAAGGTCTGCCTACACTGAGGGCAGCTGTGGATTCTCTTCTCATCCTCTCCATCCCAGTGGCTTTTGATACAGTTCATGCAGTAGCTGTGTCCACAGGGAATAGTCACTGGATCCTTCAGTGGATCCAGACAGATCGGACAAGATAAGGTTTCCCGGTCCAGTTTATTTCCTTGCTGCGCCATTTCTCCTCTCCGCCTTGACGACTGTCTGAGTTTGACTTCCTCATAGCTGAAACTAGTTTGAGCTCTGATCTAATCATGCGGCCTGTCAGCTGACACGTCAGCACATGTTGGTTCCACCCATCTTCAAACTGTAGATCTGAGGGGGAGGGAACAAGGAAACACCTGAGCAGAGAGGAGCTGGCTGTGTTTGAGAGCAGGAAGAAGAGGGAGTAGTTCAAGTTTGCACAAGCATAAACCTATACAGCAACAAGACTCCAGAAGAAGTGAGTCAGTCGTAGCTAATTTCCCCGTTCATGACAACTGTACTGAGGGTGAATTTATATACAACTCACCTGTTCACATTATATTAAGGCTTAAAGTTATGCAGGATTAAGAGCATGGACGCTTTGATTGACAGGTGGGTGTGGTTACAGGTGGCTTGTTTGAGCCTGTCTCAGCTGTTTGTCGACCTGCCTCAGGCCAAGCCGCGTCTTTGTCGAGGCAGAACTGCCATGATGGCGGCAGCCAGAGCCGCCGCACTTTGAGTTTCACAACTGGAGAGACGTCACAGATAAATTTAGTGTAAATCCATACTGTGTGATGTTTTCTGTGATCATGGCTGTACTGACTTACCAATAGCTGGAATCAAGCACAGACACATATTTAACGTCCTCGCTGACTTTTCTGTTTTGAATCTAATTTCTGTATAAATATAATGTAGCATCACCACAACAATTCACTTTTTAACCCCAAAACTCTGAGCTCTCTCCTCTCCATCCCGTCCGTAAACCGGCTTCGGTAGCTCCAGCTCTGCCACCGGGCCTCTCCTCCACAGCTGCCCGAGGTTGAAGCATCCTCCACTCCATCAGGATCTTCCTCCCTCATGTTGGACTGAGGGCAGACTGAACGCTTCACTTACTCACAATAAGCTTTTAGTTTGTTTCAGACATATTTCACGCAGCATCACTGCCGTTACCTCTTCATATTGTGCTGATAATGACCTCTGTTCTTTTGTAGCATTATATTTTTACCTATGATGACCATGGTTGGTTTGCCCCCCGGCTCCTCTGTTGCTTATTTAAATATGCTGGTAGACGTTCCTCACAGAATTTGACGCTTTGATTGACAGGTGGGTGTGGTCACAGATGTCCTGTTTGAGCAACCAGGCTTCATTCAGCTCCGCCTCTATAACCATTTTTAGATTAGTCGGGAGGCGGCGGAGGCAGGACCGCCCAGACGGAGACGACCAGAGCGACCACACGGAGCTTCACAACGGCACTTTGTCACGACTGCATCCATGTTTTCTACAGTCTGTGGTGATCCATCTGTCTGTTCTTCTTCTTCACTGTCAGTCACCTTCAGTTCAAACTCAACTTTATTTGTCACTTTAACCACGAGAAAGCAGCTCAGTGAAATAAACAGGGTGAATGCAGGGAGTTCATTTAGAGCACATGTTCAATGAAAACATGAAGACTTGCAGTCTGTGTAATAAATCCTCTTTATTGACTGAGACACAAACTAAATGTTGTTTCTTCATTGAATCTCACATATGTACAAGAAAAGAATGAATCATCTCCTTATTGATTCTGATCATACAAACTAAAGTCATCATGAGCAGTGATAGGCTCCATGGCTAAACAGACACAGGAAGGAGCGCCACCTACAGAAACTCAAACATTTACACAACCACCAATGAGAAGAGGCCAAAGTACCGCCCACAGTGTTTGATTGACAGGTGAAGAAATGCCACAACAATCAGCAACAATGATGGAAACAAAACAAGCTGAAGACATGAAACACAGAATTTAACCCTTCAATGACTTCTGTCTATCTGACTTCACACAACTCAGCAGAGGATTCTTCATAAACATAAAGTCCAGCATAGAGAGGCTGAGTGAACGTGGTCTGGACTCTGTGGAGGAGAGTCATGGTTTCAGAGACGCTGTAGAAGGACAGAATACCTGCACTGTGATCCAGGTACACTCCAACTCTGGAGGACCGAGGACCTGAGACAGAAGTGTGGACATTGTTGTAACGAAAGTTATTACTGAGTGTGTTACAATCTAACGTCCAAGATTTGTCATTGTGTCCAAATCTACATTCACCTGATCTCCCTGCTCTGCTGATATTCTTGTATGTGACTGCTACACCAACTCCATAACGTCTCCACTCCACCTCCCAGTAACAACGTCCAGTCAGACTCTCTCTACTCAGGACCTGAGACCAGTCAGTGAATCTGTCAGGATGATGAGAATAAGACTGAGGTGGATCTACATCTGTCACTTTTCTGTCCCCCTCAGAAATTAACAGATATTTGTTTGCTGTGTTTGGATCCAGTGTGAGTTCACGTGAATATTTTAAGAACTCAGCTCTGGTCTTGGGCTCTGGTTCTGGTCCTGACAGTGAAACATGGACTTCAGTGTCTGTCAGTGAGATGTTTGTCCGTTGGTCCCTCAGAACGTCCTGTAGTTTATCTCTGAGCTCTGACACAGCAGCTGTCACATCCTCAAAGTCCCTCAGAGGACGGATATTGATGCTGGATGAGTCTGTAGATTGGCTGAGTGGTGACAGTGAGGGGTAGTTGTGTAGAAACTGGTTGTGGTCCTCTGTGTGTGAGAGCTTCTCCAGCTCAGCGTCTTTCCTCTTCAGCTCAGTGATCTCCTGCTCCAGCTTCTCCTGAAGATCTTTGACTCGACTCACATCTTTCTCTCTGTCCTGGATTCTCTGCTGGATGTTTAGTCGACTCACCTCGAGCTCTCTCTGCCTCTCAGTCCTTTCTGCTGCAGCTGGGACTGTGTCGTGGCCTTTATGTTCATCCATAGAGCAGAGATAACAGATACACTGCTGATCAGTGCGACAAAATATCTTCATCACCTCATCATGACGAGAGCAGATGTTCTCCTGGAGCTTCTTGGAGGGCTCCACCAGCTTGTGTTTCTTTAATGGAGCTGCATCATGATGAGGCTGGAGGTGTTTCTCACAGTAAGAGGCCAGACAGACCAGACAGGACTTCAGAGCTTTCAGTTTTCTCCCAGTGCAGACATCACAGGCCACATCTTCAGGTCCAGCATAGCAGTGATCAGCAAGAGCAGCTTGGAGTCCAGTCTTCTTCAGTTCCTCCACTAAAGCTGCTAACATGGTGTTTTTCTTCAGGACAGGCCTTGGTGTGAAGGTCTGACTACACTGAGGGCAGCTGTGGATTCTCTTCTCATCCTCTCCATCCCAGTGGCTTTTGATACAGTTCATGCAGTAGCTGTGTCCACAGGAAGTAGCCACCGGATCCTTCAGTAGATCCAGACAGATCGGACAAGAGAAGGTTTCCCGGTCCAGTTTATTTCCTTGCTGCGCCATTTCTCCTCTCCTGACGACTGTCTGAGTTTGACTTCCTCATAGCTGAAACTAGTTTGAGCTCTGATCGAATCATGCGGCCTGTCAGCTGACATGTCAGCACATGTTGGTTCCACCCATCTTCAAACTGTAGATCTGAGGGGGAGGGAACAAGGAAACACCTGAGCAGAGAGGAGCTGGCTGTGTTTGAGAGCAGGAAGAAGAGGGAGTAGTTCAAGTTTGCACAAGCAGAAACCTATACAGCAACAAGACTCCAGAAGAAGTGAGTCAGTCGTAGCTAATTTCCCCGTTCATGACAACTGTACTGAGGGTGAATTTATATACAACCCACCTGTTCACATTATATTAAGGCTTAAAGTTATGCAGGATTAAGAGCGTGGACGCTTTGATTGACAGGTGGGTGTGGTTACAGGTGGCTTGTTTGAGCCTGTCTCAGCTGTTTGTCGACCTGCCTCAGGCCAAGCCGCGTCTTTGTCGAGGCAGAACTGCCATGATGGCGGCAGCCAGAGCCGCCGCACTTTGAGTTTCACAGCTGGAGAGACGTCACAGATAAATTTAGTGTAAATCCATACTGTGTGATGTTTTCTGTGATCATGGCTGTACTGACTTACCAATAGCTGGAATCAAGCACAGACACATATTTAACGTCCTCGCTGACTTTTCTGTTTTGAATCTAATTTCTGTATAAATATAATGTAGCATCACCACAACAATTCACTTTTTAACCCCAAAACTCTGAGCTCTCTCCTCTCCATCCCGTCCGTAAACCGGCTCTGGTAGCTTCAGCTCTGCCACTGGGCCTCTCCTCCACAGCTGCCCCAGGTTGGAGCATCCTCCACTCCATCAGGATCTTCCTCCCTCATGTTGGACTGAGGGCAGACTGAACGCTTCACTTACTCACAATAAGCTTTTAGTTTGTTTCAGACATATTTCACGCAGCATCACAGCCGTTACCTCTTCATATTGTGCTGATAATGACCTCTGTTCTTTTGTATCATTATATTTTTACTTATGATGACCATGCTTGGTTTGCCACCCAGCTCCTCTGTTGCTTATTTAAATATGCTGGTGGACGTTCCTCACAGAATTTGAAGGTGTGAACCTATCTAAGAGTGAGTGAAAAGTAAAATCTGTGAGTGCAAACACAGAGAAGTCCTGTCAGTGGACTCACAGCCTGTCGGTTAGTTAGACCGGCATGTTTCCCTCAATGGGTTTAAAAGTGTATTTACCCATCTGAACCAAAGTCACAGCTTGACGTCCGTGCTTTATGATGAAGTTATGACTCTAAACAGCCTCATGGTGGCAGAATAAGCAACACAGTCTTGTAAATGGGGGAAGATATTAACCCAAGAAGTCCAGAGAGAATACCTCATGAATATTCATCATTTGTTAGACAAGACGATGCAGAAATACAGACGTGTACCTCCCACTGTCGACAGACTTCTCCTTCTGAAGCACAGACTTTTAACCGTTTGGTTTGTGCGCTCCTTTAGCAAAAAAAACATCTTCACTCTGCAACATTTGGCCAAAAATCTCTAAAAATGAACTTTTTAAATTCACATCGCGTCTCAAAACGTCGTCCGTCTTTACAAAATAATCTAAATATTCAGAGACATCCTGACAATCATGAGATTTATTCACTTTTGCAAAAGAAACGTTTCATTTTCAGTTTTTTGAAATGACAAAGAGTTGTCTCAGTATGTATATGAACAGGATATCTAAGTACAGTGCAGGTATAAATTTGAATATAGGATATATACAGTATGAGCAGCATGGACAGGTAGATGAATGTACTAACTGTGAAGTAGAAGTTACATTTTGAAATCACAAGAAGAACTGAAGCTTTCCTGTTCAACCTTTCTCCTGTGGTTGACACTGAAGAAGCATCTCGAGGTGTGATCACACCTTCAGTCCTTTAACGTGACCTCGCTCTGAGGCGGCTTCTCTACGTGCCATCTCCTGCCTGAAGGATGAACAGCTGCTCTAAGTGAAGTCCTCACTGACACTCCTCGTCCTCGCCGACGCGTCACAATCGATCGAGTCAAGAACATTTTTAACCCCTGACACCAAGAAGAGGCTTCAGTCTGTCCTCTTCAGCTCTCTGCCCACAGCGCTTTGGATTAAAGGTCTACGACAAGTCGGCAAATATGGCAGCTTGGTCAGCGTCCAACGCTGCAGGTCCCCCTGTAGCGTTTTGTCCAACCATTGAAGTCAGCTGACCGAGTATAAAGAGCGAGAAAGTCTGCATATGGAGGAGGCTGGGATGAAGTGACGAGTCTTTCGTTCAGTGGTGACGTGGCCAAGAAGACAGCACACCACGTACAGACAATACATACATTGTTCAAGCTCAATGAACACAGAACGAAGAATGTTTGACAAAAATGAATTATGCACTGAGGCAAGAACATTTTCTTTAAGTCTGGACTGCAGGTCAAAGGCCACAACAAAACCAACTCTTCTTTCCAGGCTCAGTCCACATGGGCATCACCTTTCAAACGATTGTTGGATCTAAGATTGTCCAAAAGGGCTGAAGCAGTGGCCAGAAAGCTGCTGATGGAGTCCCATCTGAAACCAAAAGTCACCTTTGACTATTTAAACTTGTAACATGTCGTACATGAAGCGCGTGTTTTAGCCCAAACCAACTCATCTTTGCACCGTTTGAAGCAGGCAAGCTTTATTTTGAAAGTCTAACACACAGTCCTGCATGTGAAATGTTTACAGAGGGCGGGAGCTGCAGCTTCGTAATAACACCTCCAGTATTTTCCTTTCTGTTGAGTTTATGATCAGTTTAATTCAGTGACAGAGACTGATCGTTCACCACAGCAGAATGTGAGTCGCCCCAAAGTCATTTCACCTTTTTTTTTTGTTGTTGTTAGGCTGCGATGAGACAAAGTCCTGTCGCCCCCTGCTGCTGACCTTGACTTTTTTTTTTTCTGTCTGTTGCCTCTACTCCCACTATCACACAGTGACACACCAGAAATAAACACTGTGAACTAAATTCATCCAAACGGAGGATTCTGCCGCTGCCTCTCAAACAGATTTTTCTGTTTTTATGGAGATAAATCTGACTGAAATCAGACATAATAAAACCAATCACAGCTGTTTTATTTATTGTTCATGTGTCTGTGATACTTTAACGACCTCATTTCCAGCTCTGATTCACACAGGACAGGTCGGATCTATCCTACGTGAGCACACTGACGAGTTTACGAGGTCGCACTGAATGGAGGCGATCAAAGATGTCAGAGCTCACGGTCAGACAGACGCCGAGAGTTCAGCTCAGCTGCTGCGTGATACAAGATTAGTGCAGATACCGTCACACGCAGGCCATTAGAACAACAGGATGTGTGATTTGGTTATAAATCTGAGTCATGCTCTAATTGACTCTCTCAGCCTCGATTCTCCATTCACAAACAGTGACAGGTGTGTCATATGAACAGGTTTAAGCTGCTTTTTAAAGCATTAGTTCATTGCTCCTTCCTCTGCTGTTGCTGTGGCTATATATACAAATCTATCTATCTCCCAGCATCTGCAACTCTGACTGACCTCCACCTGTCCCTGCAGTGACAGTCTGAGCATCTTCCTGTGTTACCACATGTGAGCCCCAGGGGGCAGTATGAGCAATGCCAGGTTTTTAATTCCGAGTAATGTTGTAGCCTTAGATTTTAGGTTTTTATTAGTATTTGCTCTTGATGTCTTTGTGCTGCATGTTCATCGCTGCAGCGATATACAAACATGAAATATTGATAATGTTTTGCCCCTGGAATCATTAAAAATGAATCTACTGTAATTAAAACTAATCGTCAGATCGGCAGTCATACTGAAGTTTGCAGCACAGTTTGAGCGTGCATCGTGGCTCTGCTGACACACACAGTGTCGGCGGATACTAAATCTTTGGAAGCAGACAGTTGTGGGATTGCAGTCCGTGCTTCTCATACACATATATCATTATTAAGTTATGACACACTTGGCCGAGGTTCACTACATATTTAAATGTGTTTGCGTACACCGCAGAGTGAGGCACGTGTCGGTGTTTATCGGTGTGTGGCTGATAATCAACTCCGGCCTTTGGAGCAAGCAGCCATAAAATGTAAAATACAGCAGGAGACCCAGATAAACACATAAACAATAAACCTGTTACTGTCACATATACACATTAACTAACACATTACTGAGAGAGTTCAGGGGTCAGCGCTGCTCTTTAAAAGCTACTGTGGCTGGAAAGTTACCACAGTTTGCCTGAATTTTACAAATTAAAGTACTCGAGTACTGTACCGAAGTGCATTTTACTTTATAATCACTCTATGATTACGTCAGAGTCAGAAAATAAAAGTCTGCTGGTCTAAATTTAACAGAATCAGTTGCACCAGTGGCTAACCAATGAGGAGAGTCTCCGTCTGCTCTGCGATTTAATGGAAATTGAAAATGAGTCTCGTCTCATGTTTTAATGTCGTTTATGTGATGAGCTGAGAGGAGGCGCTTCACGGCGTGACTGACTCAATTTCTTCTAATTTCTCTCGAAAGAGCGAGAATGAAAGACAGAAAAGATTCTGGGCGCTAAATTTAGAGAAGATGACGTGAAGCATCCGAGTACGCCGCGGACACCTTCAGCAAAGAGACCAAAGATTGGTCGGTTTCTGACTTTTAAACTTTAAAAACGTGTCTTATCTAGATTTTTTTCCTATGTATGCAGCCAACAAAGAGTGATATTCTCATCGGAGTTTGTTTCCACCTGATGAATTCACCCTTCTTTTAGCTCCACTGACTCCTGGGAAAGATATTTGGCTGCTAGACGTTCCACTTTCTTTCCCAGCTGCTCTCGAGAAAATAAAAGCAGTAAATGTGGCGTAGAAATCAAAACTAGGACATAAAACAGGCTTCAAAACTCCACAGATCTGCAGAGCCGCTGGTGACTCTCTGCTGACATTTTCATCTTTATTTAGACACCATGTTTATTGTTGGCAACAAACCTGATTCTGATTAAAAACATTGATTAGTGCAGCTTTAATTATGTCATTAAACTAAGAGATCATGTATCCTCTGTAGTTTCCTGTGACCAGTAAAAGACTCGTTTAGACTCTTAAATCTTTCCTTCAGTATGTGACCTCTGGCCCGTCTTTCCGGGTGACCCAGTTCAGTCCTGCAGCATTCCTCATCCGGCCCTCGGTTCGGCCTCGGTTACAGGTCACAGGGGTCGGCGCTCCCTTTACAACGCTTCATTAGGTCGACGGGTCAGTTGCTTCCTTTTCAGGGTCGGTTATGCAACTGATCTGATGGTTGGTGACTCAGACTGTTCACAGCAAATGATGCAACATCATTTGCTGCTTTGTGGAGGCTTCAATTATCCAAACAAAAAGCTTTTTTCATCGAGGTATTTTATAATCTAACTTGCCATAATTTGCCTTCAGTGTTCATGGTTCCCTGAGGATGAATCCTTCCCAACCTCTTGACCTCATGACTTTATTCTCCAGTGACACTTTAACTCCATCAGTATGTAATGAGTGCTGCAGCCTTTAGGCGGCGGCAGTAATCCATTTTTATGGTTGATTTGTTGTTTTTGTTGTGACGTTGTCAGAACAGCTGAAGGGCTTTTTTCTTCTCCTCTGCACAATTTGCATTTTTTTTTCTTTTCCACCTCGCTCTGAATTTTAAGATGACGTTACTTCGTTTCTATGCATTCTTAAAGTCTCCCAGCCTTGGCCTAAAATAAAACATTTACTCTGTCGCCTCAGGACTCGGCCTCATTAAAACATATTTCTCTCCTTGTCATGTAGGGGCCTCACAGCGATGGGTGTGCACCATCATTCTGGGTCCCGGTCTGCAGAGTCTAAGAAACTAGAGACGTGAATAGAATTCATGAAAAGAACCTTTTCCTGTTTCTGCTGGACGATTAGTCGGCCGGTCAGGGGACGAGGTCCACGGGAGAGTCCGTGCTGAATTTATTCAGCATCGCTCTGTGAGTGAAATTAAATCTGGCTCTGGATTGTAGTAAGTTGAGTCTGTGGCATCCGTCTGCCTCACGCTCACGTCACTTATTTAATGAACATATTCTACAGTGAACTTAAAGGATTATAACAACATCGTGAAGGACGGAGAATAATGTTTGGACTCCAAACTGAATCCTGATTCATCATTTCAAATCTGATGCTAATACTAAAACATTCTCTATTGATAAATATTCTTTGGATCCCCCTTGGATGTAAGGACCATACAAGAAGCAACACACACTTTTGGATCTCGGGTGGTAGCAGGTGTGTGTGCAGCCGGCTCCCACAGGTGACAGCAGATCTATATTCAAACATATAAAGACTATAGAGTCAAGATATTTTGTAAAAGGTCAAATCTTTTTCTCAAATTGTCAAAATTCAGTAAAAAGCTTCGGCCAGCTGAGGCGGGGTGATAGAAGCAACAACATCATGAGCGCTCGTAGAACAGGCAGCGCTCCCTTCGTCCTCTTGATTTGATTCAAATCAGATAAAGAAACATTTATTTTTGTTGCGTTCGGTACAAATTTCCTGTGAGATCAGGCTGAGCTGAGCCAGTTTACATGCCACAGATTAACATAATGCATCCATGGAACAAACAATGTCACGTCGGCTGAAACAATATAAGGCAAAACTTTGAATGTTTATTGTTTCTATTGATTCTTGTAGCATTTATGAACGTTTAAAAAAGTAGATTTCAGTTTGGCGTTACTCTATTGTCTTCTACCCATAATCCCTTGTGATTTGTAAGTGTTTCCTGAAGGTTGAGGGATTACGTTCTGGCCAAACGTCAATAAAGTTATGTAAAATTAACAGTGGATGCTTTGATTGACAGGTGGGTACCATCACAGGTGGCTTCGTTCAACCTACCTCAGCTCCACCAGTGAAGACAGAGCCACCTACTCTTCAGAAACCTGTGGGTGAAGTCACGGACACTATACCTGTGTTTTCAGTCTAGTGTCAGTTAGTGGGATTGCAGAATGCTTATAATAAACTTAATACTGTGGACTTTGCACAAAGCAAATTCTGATTCTTATTGTTGTAAACGCATCTTAACATTGAGCGTAGCAGAGTTTCAATCCAAACTCACATGCAGATGAATCCGGTTTGTTTCAGGCTCCTGCGTTTGCTTCCTGTCCTGCATTCCTGATGTTGATTGCAACAGTTGAATGCATTGCATGGATTCATGTGAACAGCATCTTAACCATGTTATCTGCACATTTATCTCTACACAAGCAGCACGTTTCATATTCTATACACACGGCCAGTGTGCACAAAGCCACAAACACTGAGACCTTTGGAAGCCTCGCCGTGGACTCCGGCCTCGGTGTGTTTTCTTTCTGGACGGAGGTCAGATGTATTTACTGGGCTGCTTTTGGAATTCCATCGGACTCACATGTTCCGTGACACGAATGCTGCAGCGCGAGGCGGAAAAGGTCGCCCGTAATTGAAACTGTGACATTGAAAAAAGAAAAAAAAAGCAGCACAGAGGCAGAATTGATGGCCCCGGTCTGAGATTCAAAGATGAACTTATTCTGCCCCCTGGTGTCGGCAGACCAGACATGCTCTGCAGTTTGTTCAGGTTCAGTGTTTCATTTATTCTTCACACATGACATGAAGATAAATATCTTCTTTATCTTTGCTCAGAAACACTCTCCTACTCTTTGAACATGACCTTCGACCCCGTAACCTGCTGTCTGACATCTACACTTTGCATTTCAAACATCGTAGGTCGTCTTATCAGGGCCACGAGCAGCAGTAGGTTAGGGGGCCTTGATAAGACCACCTATAGATGACCAGAAGTGCTTCAGGATCACCGGCTCAGTAAAGCTTGAAGGCTGATTTTATTTTTACAGTTTGATCTGTTTTAATACTTGCTATATCTTTATATATCTCTATATCACTGCAGACTGATGAGTTGGCGCTTCCTCACTTTATTTGTTTTTATTGAATAATGTCGCCGTCGTTTTGTTTGCGAGGCAGTTTCTTACTTTGGGGATGGACAGGTGTGGAGGCGCTCTGTGTTACATTAAGTTTGAAAAGTGCTGATTTATGCATGAAAACAAAAACTCGCTCTTTATGGACAGTTTCATTTCTTTTTTAATTCCACACATTGCTCGACAACTCGACCGGTGGGAAGCGTGGACTTCATGTACAAACATTAATGTAATGTTTCTTTCGTCCTCTCTGACTCGGGGTTGGGGGCGTCACCTCAAGCTTTGGGAAACATTGATCAACATGTTCTGACATCAGTTAAACGAGAAGCTGCTCGACTCAGATTCATCAGTTTCGCTTCTTGTTGTTGTGATTTCTAAACTGCATAACTACCTACACGGTGACATTAAGGAATGACGTGAATAGACGAAAGTGTTACCGTATGTCCTGTAATGTGTTGGACCTGATAAAGGTGTAGCTGTGTGGCTTTAATCCTGGAGACACCTGATTGGGCCAAACCATTTGCTGCCATGTCATGGGGGGATTTAGGTTAAGTTAGTTGTGCCTTGTATCTAGTTGTAGTTGGTGTCCATCTTCTTTACCCCTTATGTTTTATTTGGTTTGGCCGAAGCAGTTTGAATGTTTCCTCAGGTGTCATTTGGACAGGTGTTCTACAAGTGCAGGTGCATTGTGGGAAAACAGGTATGAAAGCTGTGTTCACTGCAGAGCTGATGGCAGCTTTGTGTTTTATTTTTCAATGCACGTCAGATACGAGAACATCCAGGAGGGGTGGGTTAGTGTATCACTGTGCACCGAATCAAGGATCAGGAAGAAACCGTGAATCATGCAGAGGGAAGCATCATGCTAACAGAGCTGTGAGACCAATGGAGGTTTACACATGACCTGCAGGGGGCAGCAGTACGCCTGTGTTGCATGTAGTCTGTCTGAAGAAGAAGTAAGAGTATTCACACAGGTGAGTTTGTTCAGGTAACACCTTGTTAAGCTGTTCCATTGAGACTGGTTATGTTTTGTTGATAGAGAAAACTACTCATCGTTCAATATTCATTAAAATATGAACGATGAGTAAAGCCTCATATTTACTGCAGCATCAGAGAGCATGAGTCTGTTCATGGGCTGAGGAACACTTTAAAAACCATCGTCTGTCACCACAAAGTTCAAACTTGACCATGCAAAGACCCAAAAACCTGCAAACCAGATCCAGCTCCTGCCCGAGCTCGTTTAGGATCCACATACAAAGTCTGTATCCAAGACAAGTGATGATGTAACTGTAAACCAACACAAGCAGTTTTAATGAATATTGAATACATGTAGCAGTAAAGCCTGGTGCTCTGAGGTCTTCAGGTGTTTCATGTCATTTCAGTGTTTGAAGAATGTGAAATGTTCATGTATGTTTTTATCATAACATTACATTTCCATTTAGTCATTTATCTGAGCGACTTACAGAGAAGGGAAATAATCAAGTTACAGTGTGATAAGAAAGTGTTAGTGCAGCTGTGACAGTTTGTAAAGGGGCAGATTCATCATGTCCAGCTGTTGGTAGTGTTGGAGAGGAGGTCCTCTCTGGAGCTGGAGGTCTTCAGGAGGTCTGTGAAGGTAAAGAGGGACGCCCCTGATCTGTAGGAACGGGTAGGATGAGAAAAGTTTGGATTGTCCTGAGCGTACGGGTGGCAGAGACAGGCGTCGCTCATTGGAGGAACGCAGCGGTCGAGAGGTAACATATGTCTGTATAAGAGCGTTTAAGTAGGTCGGTGCAGAACCGGAGACAACTCTGTAGTCAGCATTAGAGATGTGAGTTTAATGCGATGGAGTTCGATGAGCAGCGAGGAACATGTGACCATCAGGAGGCCGTTACATCTTTCATCATAACTTCATTGTGTCATTCTAACTCCCACAATCACAGGATGGTGACACGTCCTCATGCGTCGAGCTTCATGTTAATCAAACTCTCCCACTCAAAAACAGCTGCCTGTACAAAAACAGAGATCATGTTCTTCTGGCGGTCGATGTTCCTCCACAAACAGATTGTTTTTCTACAGGTCAATCAACTTTATACAGGACAGCCGCATGAAATGTGAGCGAGAGAGAAGAGAAATTTCTTCATCTTCTTTTGAATCTTATCAGTCAGACGGCTCAATAACAAACGTCAGACTTCTCAGTTTGTGTAAACTGGAACGGCTAATGGTTGATAGGGCAAAACGAGAAAACACAACACAAATATCAAAACTTAAAGGACAGCGATCGCCTGGAGGCAACAAAAGCAGCCAGGATAAATGAGTGAAGGTATAAAACCAAAAAAAACTGAGTTTAAATCGTATTTTTAAGTAAATGCAGTTTATTCATCATCGATTCTAAGAATTTCTTGTGCAATTGTTCCCAACCCTCGATGACTCATGTTTCCTCATGTCCTCTGAATACTCCCTGCAGGGGTCAGACACACCAATTCCAATAAAGTTTGGGCGTTGTGTAAAATGTAAATAAATAATTTGCAAATTTTACAAACCCATATTTTATTCCCAATATAACATAAACAACGTATCATGTGTTGAAACGTGTGTGTAGCAGACATGCACAGACAGTGGTTAAAAGAAGAGCGGATGCTGCACGATGGTGGACGTCGCTCTGTCACAACTTTTTTGAGATGTGCTGTTGCCATCGATTTTTTAAAGTGAGCTCATCTTTTGCATGAAATGGTGAAATGTCTCAGTTTCAACACACGATATGTCGTTCATGTTCTATTGAGAGTAAAATATGAGTTTGCAATGATTTTCAGATCATTGTTTTTATTTACACGTCCCAACTTCACTGGAATTGTAAAATGTTTTCTGATGATCAAATTAAAAGTTTCAGTTTTATTCCACAAGATGAGAAAATATTGTGTCATGTATGTGATTGACATGCGGTCAGATCAGGACATGGTGTGAACGTAGGTGGGAAAAAAACATAAATTGTCGCTGCAGAGGGACAGAAAAATAATAATTTGTTGCACATAACTCCAAATATTTTGAGAAATAAGTTAATATTTTATCATGACGGTTGTTTCTCACAGTAGTTTGCACAGTCTAAGGATAAACTCTTTGCACAGTTCATCTGTGCACAAATCTTTAATATTTAAATGTTAATTTCTCAAAATGTAACATGAAGATTAATTCAGCCCTGATTGTGCTGTGTGTGCAACTGATTTAATCAGCTTGTGTGTTTTGTCTGACGTCGTTTTGTACAAACAGTCCGCGCTTTGTCGCTTCCCTTCTTCGATGAGAGGGTAAACTCAACCTCACATGAACCATCCATGTCAACCACAGCTGTCCCCGACCGACCAATCAGAAGCCAGAACGGAGACACACCACAGACGCACACAGAGCTCATGGACACGCAGGAGGCGTGGAGTTGTTTTTGCAGAGATGCAACCTGTGTGTTGACATGTACATGTGGGGTGGGGTGTCTGAAAACATTAAACAAAGCACAACAATGTTTTATTTCATATAGAAAATGATTCTTAAGTTATGGAAGAGTGTGAACACGCAAACATCTAAGATGTAGCTAGAAGAATGAATCTGCAAAGAATAAGAAAAGTTCCAGAAGACAGACTCCAACATTTTTTCAGTACCTTGCTAAAACAAATCCAACTTAAAACTCGGCCTCCGGTATGTAAAGCAAGAGTTCCTGCAGGTCTTCTCCAGTCAACCTGTTCTGTTTCTGTGCATGTGTTCTGTAATTACTCTGTTTGTATGTTTGTATTATAAATGCCTAATAAAAATAATAATAACATGCAGAGCACTGACCGTAAGTTCAGGTTCATGTACCAATAAATTATTTGATAGAATCAGTCAAAGTTACCTGATGTTTTTTTAATAGAACACAAAGTTAAAGATGCAGTCGGTCAGATCTACAAAATAATAATATTCATAACTCTGTTTTCATTAGTTTATAATCAACTGAGATAATAATTTTTGGGTAGTTGAGTAGTTACAGGTTTAAAATCAGATTCCCTTTGACTGATCTCAGTCAACAAACCTGACCTCAGTTATCGGTGTCAACAGTCACTGATACGTGATCCAGAAACATGCGAGATGCTTCATCAGCAAAGTGAAACCTGCCGTGTATATATAGATGCATGAATGTATGCAGGTTTATTAGCTTAGCTTAGCACAAAGACTGGAAGCAGGGGGGACTGCTAGCCTAGGGGTGAACTCTAATTTACATCATTTGATGTGTAGAAACAGAAAAACTTTTTTCTTTGTGTTTGATTACTTGTTTTTAAGCATCGTGAGCCTGACGTGTCTATGTATAGCAGAACTGAGCGCCTGCCGTGTAGATTGTGTTTCTGTGATAAAGGAAACCTCTTTAAAAAACGTGCGGCGTAAGATTTCACCCAGTATATTTTTATTTATGCCACGGTCACGTTACAGGACTAAGCGCCCATAAACATGGAGACGGTTTGTTTTACATTGTAGATGATCACGATGCCTTTTTTTTTAAGTGGGCACAAAGATGAAATATATTGATGAATACATTTTATCTTCATATATCTGTGTGCTTTGGAAAGTTCAAGGATAGAGGAAAGAAATGAAACAGCTGTTCTGTCCGTTACAGATGAGAAAAAGTTACTGAAACTCTTTCTTTCATTATTTGACTCTGAAATTGAGACAGTAAAAGTAAAACACAACAAATAAAGGTGGAGAACCAAGAGAGATGAACCCTGTGTGGAAAGATAGGACATGTTTGCATCTGTAGCTGAATGGAAACGTATAGAAGTCTTTTCTAAGAGAACCGGGACTCGACCAAACTCTAAACTTCAGACGTTACGAGCAGAAAACATTCATCACAGGTCGAGTAGTGTCCAGAAATTTTATCTTCAGATAAACCTGTCAGCTGATTGTGTCTTCTCCTACTCCTCTGGTAATTTTCCATTAACGTGTGAAAATGTTGCATCTGTTATCAGCGTCTTATGACAGAGTGGAGTTATCTAAAAGTGGGAGGCATCGTCCCTTTAACATCCATTTTTCCCAACATGTTTTCCTGCATGATGAGTTTATTAGTAGACAATATCTCTTTGATAAGAGGTTTCTGACTTTTACATGGAACATAACGTGGCAGATACAGTGATATCTAATGACATCAGGCCTTAAGGAGTTTGTTCCTGCGAGACCCTGGTTTGCTTTCAGGCCTAAGATGCTCAGCTCTCCTGTTCTTCATAGAGTCTGAACCCCATCACCTGTGTGTGTTTGTTCTCCTTGTGTTTGCATTCCTCCAGGTGCGTTGGTGGTTTAGGTATTACACGTTAAATATTATGCGAGCTATCAGGACTCCTCCTGCCTCTGCCCTTGACCTGACGCACTAACATCAGGTCACTCTGTCTGCTTTGGTGGCCTCGAAACCAAAAGAGACAAAATGTGTCCACAGAGATAATGCATGAAAAAAACAGACTTTAATTCTCTTTGTGATACTTTGTCACATGCTGTGATAGAAGAGGTCAACTTTAAAAGTTCAGTGTGGATGTTGGAAACAGAGTCGATGTCCAAACTTTAACAGGTTTCATGGGAATAAACACAAAACACAATGCAAATATTAAAATATTGCACACAGAGTTATAAAAAAGCTCAGCTCCAGTTCTGGCACGACACATGCTCCCTCATTGGACCTCTCCTGTTATGCTTTCATGAATATGAAATCATGAAATGATGCATTATCCATAAGTTATTTGTATATAATCTGCCCTTAACCACTGCCCACATTGTTTATCTGCACATACTCTGCACATAATTATCTGTACATATTATGCACATAGCAATACACACCTCACACCTTTGCACTACTGTAAATACTGCATTTAACTGTATATTTTGCACTTCTGATTAGATGCTAAACTGCATTTCATTGCCTTGTATTTATACATGTGTAATGACAAAGTTGAATCTAATCTAATCTAATGAATAAATAATGAATATCTTTTAAATATTTGAATGTTTTTTTTTGTAAAACTAAAATCATACTTGTATGTTGTGTCATGTTTATGTCCATGTAAACTGTGACATGCTGCATTAACACGCTGTATCCTGAGAGTGTTTCCAGGCTCAGCTTTCCTCCTCATGGCTCATTTCCATGACTCTGTCCCTATAGGCTGTGCGCCTTCAGAAAGCTCGCACCTGATTGGCCTGATAGGAAACTGAAACGTTGTCCTGATTGGTTGATCGTGTCAACCTGCTGTTTGTCTCTTTCTTATCAAACCACACACTCAAAGATCTTGTTTTATTCTTTTCTCTGGATCGGATCTGTCCGCTGCAGGGCTCAGCTGTTCTTCTTCTTCATCATCTTTGCTGTGAGCTGGACACGTCGCAGAGTTTTCATTGGCTGACTGATGAGAGGAAGTTTGTTCAGAGTTGAAGATGCAGAGCTCCAAGAGGTTCATGTTGGATGATTTTCTCGCAGGATGGATCGGAGGTGAGTTCTCTCCAGCTTTGTGTTCAGGGGGAGAGGCTACATGTGTTACCCCGGGATCAGTGAGGGGAGCTCGGCTGGGGGTGGGCTGGATGCATGGCTCCTTGTGGCTGCAAGTTTGTTTGGGTTAAATCAGTTTTAACAAAACAAAACAAAAAAAACGCACAATCTCGTTTTGGAGGAAATCAGCTGTGGCCCAGCACATGCGTCCACATCCAGTGTAAACAAAGCAGGGTCTGCAGAGAAAGCCCCCACCCTCCAACTCCCAACCTCCACCCCTCCCTGCACGCTGATAAAGCTCAGTGCGCTATATGCGTTATCTCCTGCACACACACGCAATCACACACACACACACACACACACACACACACACACACACACACACACACACACACACACCACACACACACACACACACACACACACACACACACACACAGCTGCACAACTTCTATGGAAATTTGAATTAAAGTCAGAAAACGCCTCTTTCTTTTTTCTTTTCTTTTTTTTTTTTGCAGTGACAGCTGTGGCCGCTGGAGGCGCTGCAGCTGCAACATTCATTGATTTTTGTTGTTAGTTGCATAAACAAGAAAACTGGATCTCTGATACTGAGATCATGTTCACTGAGCTGTTTATTCACACAAGGTGCTCCACAGGTGATTATAAAACCTCAGCAGAAACAATCTGCTGAAGATTATCTGTGATGGATTTTATGAACTTTAATATAAAGAAAATCACATTTTGTGTCTGTATTCATAAGAACTAAACTTTGAATGTGAATGTCCCTGTTGTGGGATTAATATATAATATAATATATTAATATATTGTATTGTATGTCATAGCTGAGACTTCTTGAGTTGAATGCAAAGAAACATTTAACCAAAATAGGAATGTCAAAAAATAATTTTTGCTGCCTCACTGGAGCTTTTAGTTTAAGTTGTTTTGTAGCGATGATGATGAGCAGTGATGAAGGCCCCTCTGTTTGTTTGTTTGGTTGGAGAGCAGCAGAGGAAACAGGCTTTAATTAATTAACGAGCACAATGGATCGTTTATCGCCCCCCGGAGGCCCCACGATGGAGGCCCCACGATGGAGGCCCCACGATGGAGGCCCGGGTTCACCAGTATCTTTGTGCAAACAAACACATGTTAGAGATGTTAGTGTCGTCTTATCTTATCTCTTCTCTGTCTGTTTGTGTATTGAACTGCAATAAACCTGCAGAGACGTGTGAAGTCAGTGATCTGAACTTCAGGTTTCTGGGTGAAGGACGTCTTGTTTCAGTTTGGATCTATAAAAAGATTTAAAATGTCAGTTATTTACTGACCGGGCTGAGTTTCTCATTTTGCTTCTGAGTTTCACTTTACAGGAAAAACCTTTTCCTCTTTGCCAGCAGCTCCGTGGTTACATCCATCGCTTTTTTTTTCTTCTTCTCTGGTATGTTGCTACATTCATTTTCTGCGTTTGTGTTTCTTCTGGCTGCAGGAGCTTCCAGCGTGGTTGTGGGTCACCCTCTGGACACAGTGAAGGTATTTCAGGTTCCCCTAAAACTAAATTTAACACGTGTTCTGATTATAGCTGTTTATATAACATTTTAAAAAAAGAGTCAAGAGTCCTCTTGTTTATTGTGCCACATGCTGGTTTGTTTGTTGTTTTGCACCAGGGTTGCACACATTTTTTTACCAATCTGTTCAGGCTGTGCACAAACTCGCACCGAAATTCTCCACAGGGACACGATGTACAAGAACACATCTGCTAGTTTGGCAAAGTTTTACATAGAAAAACATGTTTCAGTCTTCAGAGCAATGAAAGTAAACCATCTATAATCAGCTGATGCTAATGGACCAGAGCCGAGCTTAAAAATCAGAGCGAGTCTTTGTTTATTTTTTATTCTTTGATTTCATTTCTTGTCGTTTTTTTTCTCATGAAATGTTTCTTTTCTTTTTTATTTCTCTGGCCTAGACGCGGCTCCAGGCAGGGAAAGGCTACAAGAACACGCTCCACTGCATCCTCACCATCTACAGGAAGGAAACGGTACGTTTGACCTAACACTGACAAACAAGGGCGCCTCAAACAAAGAAAATTAATATAGAATTATATTAAATATTATTCTTATACCCAGACCATGTTTATGAGGCAGATTAGTGAAGAGAAAAATGCTGGAAACTTTTTGGAAACTTTCCATGGGTTAAGTCAAGATTAAACCAAGTTAAGATGGGGAATTTTGGGAATATTCCAAATTGGAAACACTCTATATCTAGGGAATTAAGTGTAAATGTGTGGACTGAATCAGATCCAAACATAAATCTAAACATTTAGTTTTGTCATAAACAGACGAAAACGTTTCAACAGATTTGTTAGAAAGTAGAAATTTATCAAGTATTATTATTTTATTGAACAATATTCTGTCGTCTACAAGCTCAAATCACAGTCTCTGTGTGCTCTGGGCTCTAAAGTGTGGTCCAGGTACAGAAATCACCTGTGCAGGGAGGGGGCGTGGCCTCAGCAGCCCTGCAGTATGTGCATGTGATTGAAGAGGAGCAGATATTTAAGTGAAATACCTGCATGAAACCTGGTTGTTTTAGTCAAGATGATGCTAAAATATATTTTCCCCAAATATTATTTAAGTTCCCTGTTAAAGGGGCGACCTTTAATTTGGTAATTAATAATTAATTCTTGGTTTATTCCCATAAATTCCCATGGAAATTTTCCAACTTTTAAAAATTCCTGTAATTTTACAACCAAAGTGAAGAGTTAAAATGATGCGTAACGAATACTTTAAGTTTAAATAACGGTGCACTGAATGTACCGAACACGTAAAAACTTCTACATGAACGTCACAATCTGTAAGTCGTGGTTTTGTTTTGTTGCCACGGTGACCAGGTTTCTCAGTCTGATTGTTTAGAGCTTCATTTTGAGTGACAGCTCGTGTCATTACCTGCTGCTTCAAATGATGAACGGACGCTTTAAAGGTTGAATTGTGCAACAGATTCATTATGCATACAGTTCCCCAGAAAACGTTTGGCCATACGCTCCCTCTCTGCAGCACAGACGTGATTTCTCAGTGGGCAGCTGTGTTTAGGTTCCAGCGTGTGTCTCCCACTCTCCAGCCTCCCCTGCTAGAAAGAAATACTTTCCACCAAATATTTGGCAGTGGCCTCACCTCATATTTAATCTTGTGCATTGTTGACAGGTCGCTATAATCTGAGAATACGTTTGAGTTTAGCTCTATGGTTTACTTGATTTTCCCACTGAGGAATGTGTCTCTGTTTGTTTAGGATCATTCTTCACGTCCATTAATCACTGCTCTGTTTCTCAGGTCATGGGGTTCTTTAAGGGCATGTCTTTCCCGCTGGCCAGCATCACCGTCTACAACTCTGTCGTGTTTGGCTTCTTCAGTAACGCACAGAGACTTATAAGCAAATATCGCTATGGTGACGGGCGACATCCCTGCGGCATGCTGGATCTCACCGTGGCCAGCATGCTGACTGGACTGGTGTCGGTGGGCCTGGGAGCTCCGGTGGATTTGGTCAAGATCAGACTGCAGATGCAGACGCAGACGGTTCTAGCAGGTACACCCTCCCCCACTTTTTTATCCGGGTGCTGAAAAGATTTATGTTGCTGTTTTTGAACTTTTTCCTCTGGTTTTGTGGCGCACGGTCGACATAGTTACGGATACAGTTCAGTTGTGTCGACATGGCAACGCCCAAGAACAGACCAAGTCTGCCAGAAATCAGTTTTATTTTATCCTCTTCTACCCGTCGAGCTATCTTCATGAAGCAGTTAATGGTCGTCGGATAGTCCAAAGACATTACTGAGAACTTCTCAGTGTCTGTAGGGTTGGATCTTCCATAATGTCGTCAGATGTTACGACCAGATAAAGGGATATGAAAGGAAGTAACATAAAACCAGATTTTAAAGGTTATTAAACAAAAGTATTTTATTAAATGAAACTTTTTAGGTAAGGGAACTAAGGGCGAGCGAGTGCTGTTAAACGAACAAACCAATATAACAAAAAAAGAACTCTAACCAGAGCCTGTTATTTAACGAGAAACCAAACGAGAAAGAAAAACCTCACTAACTACGCGACTAGCAGATAACAAAAACACATCAGCACCTCTAAACTAATGAGTCCAACAGAAATCTACTCATGTGTGATCAGTAAATCAAACTAAACCCGGCCCAGTCCCAGACGAAACCAAAGACAAAAACCTCCACAGTTTACAAAATACGAACAAACGAGTATCATCGAATACGACCAAACGAGGCGAGCTCACAAACCACAACACACGAGTGAAGCCGCCACGATGCTCAGGCGGCTCGAGTTTAAATGTCGGTGATGCTGCTGCAGGGGCGCAGGAAATGGAAGTGTTGTTCCCGCCTCCTCCAGGAACCGGGAACCGCACACCTGCATTTACCTATAGGGGAAAAAACACTACCCACACACGGCAGCCGTAACACAGTTCATGGTCGTCGGATAGTCCGATGACATTACTGACAAAGAGTCTGAACTTATCAGTGTCTGTAGGGTTGGATCTTCCATAATGTCGTCAGAGATCGACCGTAGTTGCATCTCTCTGTTCAAAAACACCAGACTCAACAAAAACATTTTAACCACGTCGGTCGATTCATTTGTTTGTATTATTGTGTAACTTTTTTCCAACCCTGTAGGTCACAATAATGCAAACAACTGAGGCAGCGGTAGATCAGAAACTCCCCTGTACTTGCAAAGGTTGTTTAGATCGTACTGAGCTTACAGAGGGGACAGACAACTTCAATTCAAGGCAAAGTTGTAAAGCGTCTCGCTCTGAAAATAACAGCAACATTTTGTCACATTTAGCTAAAAACAATGTTTAAAAAACTGGTTTGAATTTTTGAGAGTCACTTTTTTGCACATTTAGAACAGATAGATATTTTAGATATTTTAAATATTTAAATCCAAATGTTAAATGTAAAATCTAAATGAATTTATGTGGAGAGTGCTTTGAGTTTTTAGTGTCACTTTTATGAAGGGTGCGGGACTTATGACCTGTAGCTACAATAGCCAGCCACGCCAAATTTAACATTTAACATTTGGATTTATATTTAACATTTAGATTTATATTTAACATTTAGATTTAGATTTAACATTTAGATTTAACATTTAGATTTAACATTTAGATCCAAATGTTAAATGTAAAATCTAAATCTAAATCTAAGTTCACAAATATTGTTCTAAATGTGCAAAAAAGTGACTCTCAAAAATTCATTATTCATTATTTTTAGCTAAATGTGACAAAATGTGGCTGTTATTTTCAGAGCGAGACGCTTTACAAACGGCACTCCATAAAGTTGTGTTACCGTTAAACAGTAAACTAATAAAACTGGGGTCAGAGCAGTTCAGTCACCAGACAGCACGTGGTCTTTTATTTGTTTACAGTGTTTACACCTTTCACGCCCGTCATGTGACAACTCACCTTAGTTTTATTGACTTCCTCGTAGATGTGGACTCTTTTATGACGGCGCAAAGTCCCTGAAAGTTTCCGGCAACACTCTGAAAGTCCGTTGAGCAGACCTAACCCTAACTCTGAACCCGAACATGATTGTGTACAGAGCAATAAGATTTATAATAAAATGTCAATCACATCTTGTCTCTGTTAATGAGTAAAGACTGTAATGAGCGTCGCCAGGGTTCGTGTTTGAACCCCTTGACCCACCTGTCCGCTAAAGTCAAACCAGACTGAGCTGTAAAAGATCTTTTATGCATTTATGAGAGGTGACAGAAAACATTTCAGCAATTTAAAACATCAGCAACATGAGCCAGAAACTCCAAACTAGAGTGACACAGGCAGAAATCTGACCTTCATCTTTCTACAAGTAACAGAAAAAAAGTTGTATAACGCTGCACGACCTGCCAGTCACATTTCATCCCTCTCCTACAGAGAATTTACAACTTGCTGCCAACGTATCGAACGGCGGAAACATCCCTCTGCACTCCGTCAACATCCCCAACCAGAGACTGTATCGAGGCCCACTGCACTGCATCAGCAGCATCCTGCAGACTGAGGGCCTGCAGGGCCTCTACAGGGGAGCCGGGGCCATGGTCCTGAGGGACGTTCCTGGATACACGCTGTACTTCATCCCTTACACCATCCTCTGCAACCTGCTGAAGCCGGACGCCACTTCAGCCCCGCATCCTTTTTCCATCTGGCTGGCCGGGGGACTGGCAGGTAAATAAAAAAAAAGTTTTAATGTTCTCGCAGATGTTTAAATGAGGAACGTTGCTACTGACTCAGGAATGAAACGTCAAAAAGAAAGAATGTTTAGAATCAACATTTGTGGAAGTTTGGAGGTTGTTGCATTCTGTTGATTGTGGCCAGGAGTTGCATACAGTCCACACCAGTGATGGGGACTCGAGTTAGCGACTTGGACTCGAGTCGGACTTACGTCGCGCAAACAAAGACTTCCAACTTGACTTAGACTTGCTCCCAATGACTCGAGACTTGACTTGGACTTGTCTGTTGTGACTCGTGTGTGACTTGTGAGTAATTTTTAATTTTAATTTCATTATAAGTAGCCTATTCATTTAATTAAACGTAAATGTTTGCAAGGTCATATTTGACAATGAAAACCGGAGGCAGCCTGAATATTTGGTATTTGCGTGCAGCAGCGAAGGAACAGACGTCAGTCGACCGATGGTAGATCATGGCAACAGCGGGTTCGTCTCGACCTGTGCCATTTGTCATTTCATTCGGATATAAAGAGTTCACACAGACTGGTAATAGACGAACAGCATCGTGCAATGTGTGTGGGGTAAATGGACTGCATTTATATAGTGCTTTCCTTACATGGTACCATAATGATAACGTTTATTTCGGTCATTTGAGACTTGATTTGGGACAAAAGACTTGAGACTTGACTTGAGACTTGACTTGGCATTGCCGTCAAAGACTTGAGACTTGACTTGGGACAAAAGACTTGAGACTTGACTTGGCATTGCCGTCAAAGACTTGGACTTGACTTGGACTTGACTACAGAGACTTGAGACTTGACTTGGACTTGACTACAGAGACTTGAGACTTGACTTGGACTTGGAAAAAATGACTTGTGAACATCACTGGTCCACACTGATCGATATGAGGCTTAAAAGTGCTGATGATCTGCTTTTATTGGGGTGAATTGATCAGTTATTTGGCTTTAACAGCATCTGGAAAACACTGATGTTTTACCACATGGAGAAATCATGAGACTAGAGGATTGAAATGGGCGTGAACGCTTCCTCAGACGAAGTTTGATGGTTGGAAAGAGAGTATCTGCACTGAGAGCTCACTGCTCTATCTGCAGTGACTCCACCATGGAACAGATCTATAACACGACGAGCGTGTGAAAGCAGCACAGCTGCAGATTCGAGACACTGAAGCCGTCACTGCACTCGGATCTTTGGCATGAAGTCAAACTGTTCCTGGATGAACACCAAAGAACTCCCTGGGTCGGTCTCATAACGGCTGCTTGAGGGTTACGGCCACCAACTGACCATTTTTCCCAAATTAATCGACAAATCTTTGAGTCTGTTTGAAAAGTTTTTTGACATTTGCAGATATTCGACATAGTTGCAGACAAACAATATTTTTGTCAACATGGCAACGCCCACGCAGTCTGCTGCAAGTTTGATTTATTATATTTTATAGATTTTTCTTCAACAAACAGACTTTGTTGGCCAATCGCAGCAGCCGCCAAGCTATCTCCATGAAGCAGTTCATGGTCGTCGGATAATCCAATGTCAGAAGTTATCAGTGTCTAACAGCAACAGTGTTTTTAACCTTTTAAATGTTAATGTTTTACTTCAAATTACAAAAGTTCTTTTAGCTCATACCAAGCGCACGGTTGGGGCACTTAAGTCACCAGAAACTGAATTTGAATCATTTGAATTTGTATTGTTCAATTTGAATCGGACACAATTTTTTTTGGTAAGAAAGTGTCTCGTAATATTTCGGCTGTGGGGTTAACACCTGACACATGACTTCATCATCTTGCTGTGTCACAGACTGTTTGTTGCCTTGAACTGGAGTTTCTAAAAGTGCAGATGGGGCTTTTTTGAAACACGACGTGATGCTGGATCTAAGTTAATATAACACATGATCTAATCTGACCTTTGTTAGTATTGTGATCTAGTTTCTGACAGAAATCATGAAGCGTTCAAACATAAAAACTCCAGAATGTTGCTGCTGTTTATCAGAAGTCAAACCTCCTTGTAATCTGCACAGCTCTTGGAGCAGGAGGTGTGTAAGGCCTCCAGCCAACCACACGGCTCGGCCCGAGCGAACATGAACTGTGGATAAACAGTGACCGGCCCGCTGAGTCTGCTTCAGCATTTGTTTGGTCTCAGGGGTGCAGAAAGAGTTTCTTCCAGATGCAGGCTGGCCACCTATGAACACGTGACCGAGCTGAAAAATGTGGTGGAAGCTGGAAGATCAGCTGATGCTGTAAATCAGCGAGGCCTGGATGTGTGGAGACATCTCAAGCAAAGCTTTTAGGATTTCTTTATGAACTTTGTGTGTCAGCTGAGGTGTGAGCTGCTGCTGGTGCTGCTGCTTTTCCACTCTGTCGCCTGTCACCATGAATGATTGACTGAACTTGAATGCATCATTAGTTTTTGTCCGTTAGTTTCGGTCTACCGGCTCTGAGGTCAGCTTGTCTGTCAGGTTTAGAGGAGCCTTCGGATCTATGGATGGAAACTTAGAACGTGTTTCACTCAAAGTTCATCAGTGCTCCTGTTCTTCACAGAAATGCATTTTAAAAACTTTACTTTGTCCACGTTTGATGCTGTATAATCTGACTTTCTTTAGGACCTGCCATGCAGCAACTAAAGTTTGTTCTCCTCCTTCACTCCAGGGTCCATTTCCTGGATCACGGCCACGCCGGCCGATGTGGTGAAGAGTCGGATGCAGGCCGACGCTCAGCTGCAGAGGAAGTACAAGGGAATCGTACACTGCATCATCCACAGCTACAAGACGGAGGGAACGCAGGTGAGCGGTCACTTCATCGCCCACACTATGTTTCTGCCGCCGCTGTTAGAGCAGGTGTAGAAAAGTTACAGCAGTGTGGATGAGCCTCATGACTTCCAACACATCTTCAGGTCTTTAGAAAGTGAGAAATTAAGTATAGATAGATATTAGAGGCGCATCAAAACGCTGCGATTAAGTTAAATTAAATTTATTGTCAACTATATTAAGTATGTTGAGGAAAAGCCTCAAATTTTCTTCTGCCAGAGGTGGAAACAAGATTTTCTGTGGAATTCATCAAACTAAAGATGACCTTTAAGTTGTTCCAGTGACACTACTGTAAGCGTCGGCTATAAACTCCTTGTACTGTAGATACAGCCACTTTGTCTTTACTATATTTAGTCGTAGGTCACATGAGGTTATCATGTATCAAGTGGAAAGCAACAGATCATGAAGAGGCGTCCGACTCTAGATCAAAGTAGGATGTTAAAGACTTTCATGGTAACGCCACACCTCGATCGTGAAATATTTAATTGGGTTTATGCTCAGCTCGAGCGCTGTGAAGGAAATACTACAATTCCACTGTCAACCTTTATTTTATACAATTTACCAATGATTTGGTTGCAGTACCAAACTCATCCTCGTTCAGACTTTGACTTGTTTTAGCTCGTTTAGATTCTGCGCTTCCAGATCGTCGTTGTAATCGTTTAATTGGCTATAAATGCGAGCAGATAACCCAGAGTCCATTTCTGTTTTTAGAGATGTAAACACACACCGTTACTCCGTCAGGCTTACTGTACCCGCTGCTGAAAATGTAACCGATGGTTCTGTCATCTCGAGATGAAACCTGAGAAAAAAAACAGTCGCCCAGCTGAGAGTCGAGCTGCGTTCTCAGAACTCCGATTCCCTGAAGTGTGCTGGATCATGTGAGTCTTTCTGTGAATGAAAGCTCAACATGCTGCACACAGACCAGCCTCTCGTGGTAAATATTATGCAGCCGGGAGCATGTACACATGAAGTCAGACACTTTCAGAAAGCAGGAAAATATAATGAAACGCAAATAAAACACACAGCATTCATCCAAAATGACGACATGCTTTTAATAGATGCAGCTGTTAGGAGTCGACGGTGGATCTGTTTAGCGGGTTCACGTCAGGTGAACGGTTGCAACATGGCCGTCCTGTCGGACTAAAACCAACAACACGTGCTGCCAAATGATGCGTCCAGGAGCTCGAATGTTCATGACACCCGAGGTTACAAAATGTCGACAAACTATCCAGAAAAAAAAAATGCTTCATCACAGTCACGTGATCAAAAACCGAGCGTCATTAGTGTTGCAACAAAACGGACCAACGGTCCCAGATCAATGAGTTCTTACAGGACACGATCAGACTGTGTTCACTGTGGATTAAGTTTGTGTTTCACTAAGAGTTGTGCGTTCTCGTGTGCAGGTTTTCTTCCGCGGAACGTCGGTCAACGCCATCCGAGGATTTCCGATGAGCGCCACCATGTTCCTGAGCTACGAGCTCTCCCTTCAGTTCTTCAGGAGCCTCTAGGATGAAAGAAGAAGAGAAGGAAACAGTTTGGTGATTAAAAAAAAAGGAGTCGCTTATTTTTGGCAAATAAGCTCACAGCAGCAGTTTCTTTGAGACGAGAGAGACTGGTAGCTGATGCTAACTTGCACTAAACAAACTTCACAGTGAAGTTATTACATAATTTAGCCCTGAGAAACATTGACTCTATATCCACACAAAGGTTGTTGAGGTCAATGAGGTTTTAAGGTAGTATTTTTTTAAAGAATTAGGTCACTGAAGTCATCCATGTGTTCCTGGACAGAGCCTTGACTTTAGAGCTCATATACGTGTTGAGCTACAGCAGCTCTCACCTCGTCCCGTCGTCCCTAAAACTAATTGCTAATTTGCATTAAATCAAGAAGTGACAAAACGTAAAAAGTTAGGCTACATTTACACGTCATTTTAAATGGCATGTAGCCCAACTGTTCCTGATAACTGAAGATATTTGTTTCAGTTTAAAAAATTTAAAAATGGTCAATCAGAGGAGGTGCTGTAAGCGCCGATCTTCACTGCTGTTTGACTTTGACTCGATTTGATTCTTTTAATTCGAAACGTTGTGGTGAAAGTCGACAGTCATCTTCTAACATTTAGTTGCTAAATAAATCCTAAAAATCATATGTAGCATAACAAAGCTAACACTGGACACACGGATGACTTTAGTGTCAAACATTGTCATCATTTAGCGAACGCTAATTTACCAAAGAACTCTGCGTGTTCCTCCGAAGGTTTTATCGTCTTGTTTCGGGAACAGAAGAGCAAAAAGTCACGCTTGGACAGGTGCTCGCACACCTTTTAGTTTTTTCATGGAAGAGACCATTATCTATCTGAGAGGGGTGCACAATAATACAGTGTCAGACACTTTGATTTGGTGATTTTGAGGTCCAAAGCCTCAGACGTCGAGGTTAAAAACACTTTTAGGCTCTAATCTTTAACATATCAGTATTTACCTTTTAAAGATATTCAATTGATTCAACAATAACTTCATTTATCTGCTGAGCAATTGTCGTTGATATGTAACTTTAACCGGACGTCTTGTGACCTGCAAATCGCCAAATCGATGCACTTTCCTCTGATGGAGATGAAGAAATGTGAACTGATGATGCAGACGGAGCTAAACGTTTATAAAGGATGTGACAGTAGTTTTAAAATGTAGCATCTCTTTGCAGCACGTGATCAAAATGATCGTCACATGTGTAATCACCGTGTGCACCGACGCACTTTAATTTTCAAATATTTTAACGTCAAATTAAAATCTAGGCGAGTTCGTAGTGAATTAACCGCTCACGTGTTGTGTTTAAAACGACACATCGTGTTCTTTCATTGCACATGGACTGCATGTGCATCCCGTGTTACCGTGCACTTGTACATATTGTTATTATGTGTGTTTCTTATATTAAGAAAAGTGAGTTTCACAAGTTAATTTTACATCTTAAACGCAAATATTCAGATACATATGACATACAAGAACCGTTCCATTTTTCATGCATATAAAAAAGTCTGCAGTATGAATGTGCAATCACTAACCACTCAGCAGATGAAGCACAAAAGAAGAAGCAAACGTCTTCTTGTCATGTAAATACTTGTAAATATGTGAACTGCCATTCCACGTGGCGGACAGCCAGAAGTGTCTTATTGTAAATAAATAAAGCTTTTAAACACGAGTCCTGTCTCGGCCTCATGTGATGACCCGTCAGAGATAAACAGTCTGACATGTATGGATGTTTACATGTGTTAGTTTTCCCCAGTGGGCCTCGGTTAGAAATACAAACTGACGTTGGCACTCAGCCTGCAGACTGCTGATAAGAGTCACTATCATGTGTACAGTTCAATGGTAAGCTGTTGTTACTGAACTGTGCACTTTCACCTGACAATGCAATGCAATGTCAGACGACGTCCACTAGATGGGAGCCTTCCACAAGCAGCCGCTCGCAGCCTCCGGAGAAATCTGCAACTGGAAAGCGAAAACATTTTAAAACTGCCACTGCCGCCTGATGTGAAGAACTTAAACTCAACAATGCTCCTCCTGGAGCTGCCACCTTACCGTGGTGGAGGGGTTTGCGTGTCCCAATGATCCTAGGAGCTATGTTGTCGGGGGCTTTATGCCCCTGGTAGGGTCACCCAAGGCAAACAGGTCCTAGGTGAGGGTCCAGACAAAGTGCAGCTCAACATCCCCCTGATGAGAAAGAAAACAGATGGCACCAAGTTTCCCTTGCCCGGACGCGGGTCACCGGGGCCCCCCCCTGGAGCCAGGCCTGGGGGTGGGGTTCGTTGGCGAGCGCCTGGTGGTCGGGTCCTTACCCATGGGGCCCGGCCGGGCATAGCCCGAAAAGGCGACATGGGCCCCCCTTCCCATAGGCCCACCACCCATGGGAGGGGTCTCAGGGGGGGACATGTGCGTAGAGAGATGGGCGGCAGTCGGAGGCGGGGACCCTGGCGGTCTGACCCCCGGTTGCAGAAGCTGGCTCTGGGGACGTGGAACGTCACCTCTCTGGCGGGGAAGGAGCCTGAGCTGGTGCACGAGGTTGAGAGGTACCGGCTAGATATAGTCGGGCTCGCCTCGACGCACAGCGTGGGTTCCGGAACCAGTTTCCTTGAGAGGGGCTGGACGCTCTACCACTCTGGAGTTGCCCCCGGCGAGAGGCGCAGAGCGGGGGTGGGACTGCTTGTTTCCCCCCGGCTCGGCGCCTGCACATTGGGGTTCACCCCGGTGGACGAGAGGGTAGCCTCCCTTCGCCTTCGGGTGGGGGGACGGGTCCTGACTGTCGTCTGTGCTTATGCACCGAATGGCAGTTCAGAGTACCCACCCTTTTTGGAGTCCTTAGGGGGGGTGCTGGAGAGCGCTCCCTCTGGGGACTCCCTCGTCCTCCTGGGGGACTTCAATGCTCACGTGGGCGGCGACAGTGAGACCTGGAGGGGCGTGATTGGGAGGAACGGCCCCCCTGATCTGAACCCGAGTGGTGTTTTGTTATTGGACTTCTGTGCTCGTCATGGACTGTCCATAACGAACACCATGTTCAAGCATAAGGGTGTCCACATGTGCACTTGGCACCAGGACACCCTCGGCCGTAGTTCGATGATCGACTTTGTGGTCGTGTCGTCGGACTTGCGGCCACATGTTTTGGACACTCGGGTGAAGAGAGGGGCGGAGCTGTCAACTGATCACCACCTGGTGGTGAGTTGGCTCCGATGGTGGGGGAGGATGGCGGTCAGACCTGGCAGGCCCAAGCGTTCTGTGCGGGTTTGCTGGGAACGTCTGGCTGAATCTCCTGTCAGAAAGAGTTTTAACTCCCACCTCCGGGAGAGCTTCGCCCATGTCCCGGGGGAGGCGGGGGACATTGAGTCCGAGTGGACCTTGTTCCGTTCCTCCATTGTCGAGGCGGCCAACCGGAGCTGTGGCCGTAAGGTGGTCGGTGCCTGTCGTGGCGGTGGCCCCCGAACCCGCTGGTGGACACCAGCGGTGAGGGATGCCGTCAAGCTGAAGAAGGAGGCCTACAGAACCCTTCTGGCCTGTGGGAGCCCTGAAGCAGCTGACGGGTATCGGCGTGCCAAGCGGAGTGCGGCCTCGGTGGTTGCGGAGGCAAAAACTCGGGCGTGGGAGGAGTTCGGTGAGGCCATGGAGAGCGACTTTCGAACGGCTTCGAGGAGGTTCTGGACCACCATCCGGCGGCTCAGGCGGGGGAAGCAGTGCACTGTCAACACTGTGTTCAGTGGGGGCGGGGTGCTGCTGACCTCGACTCGGGACGTCTTGGGTCGGTGGAAGGAATACTTCGAAGACCTCCTCAATCCCACCAGCACGTCTTCCCTTGAGGAGGCAGAGCCTGGGGACCCCGTGGTGGTCTCACCAATCTCTGGGGCTGAGGTCGCTGAGGTAGTCAAAAAGCTCCTCGGTGGCAAGGCCCCGGGGGTGGATGAGGTCCGCCCGGAGTTCCTCAAGGCCCTGGATGTTGTGGGGCTGTCTTGGTTGACACGTCTCTGCAACATCGCGTGGACATCGGGGGCAGTGCCTCTGGACTGGCAGACCGGGGTGGTGGTTCCCCTCTTCAAAAAGGGGGACCGGAGGATGTGCTCCAACTATAGGGGGATCACACTCCTCAGCCTCCCCGGGAAGGTCTTTTCGGGGGTCCTGGAGAGGAGGGTCCGCAAGATTGTCGAACCTCGGATCCAGGAGGAACAGTGTGGTTTTCGTCCTGGCCGTGGAACTGTGGACCAGCTCTATACCCTTAGCGCGGCCCTCGAGGGTGCATGGGAGTTCGCCCAACCAGTCTACATGTGTTTTGTGGACCTGGAGAAGGCGTTCGACCGTGTCCCTCGGGGGGTCCTGTGGGGGGTGCTCCGGGAGTATGGGGTTCCGGACCCTTTGATACGGGCTATCCGGTCCCTGTACTGTCGGTGCCAGAGCTTGGTCCGCATTGCCGGCAGTAAGTCGGACCTGTTTCCTGTGAGAGTTGGACTCCGCCAGGGCTGCCCTTTGTCACCGGTTCTGTTCATAACTTTTATGGACAGGATTTCTAGGCGCAGTCAGGGCGTCGAGGGGCTGCGATTCGGTGGCCTCAGGATTGGGTCGCTGCTTTTTGCGGACGATCTAGTCCTGTTGGCTTCATCGGATCGTGACCTTCAGCTCTCTCTGGAGCGGTTTGCAGCCGAGTGCGAAGCGGCTGGGATGAGAATCAGCACCTCCAAATCCGAGGCCATGGTGCTCAGCCGGAAAAGGGTGGAGTGCAGTCTCCGGGTCGGGGATGAGATCCTGCCTCAAGTGGAGGAGTTCAAGTATCTCGGGGTCTTGTTCACGAGTGAGGGAAGGATGGAACGGGAGATCGACCGGCGGATCGGTGCGGCTTCTGCAGTGATGCGGACTCTGCACCGGTCCGTCGTGGTGAAGAAGGAGCTGAGCCGAAAGGCGAAGCTCTCGATTTACCAGTCGATCTACGTTCCTACCCTCACCTATGGTCACGAGCTTTGGGTAGTGACCGAAAGAATAAGATCGCGAATACAAGCGGCCGAAATGAGCTTCCTTCGCAGGGTGGCTGGGGTCTCCCTTAGAGATAGGGTGAGAAGCTCGGCCATCCGCAAGGAGCTCAGAGTAGAACCGCTGCTCCTCCGCATCGAGAGGAGCCAGTTGAGGTGGCTCGGGCATCTCGTGAGGATGCCTCCTGGACGTCTCCCTGGTGAGATGTTCCGGGCACGTCCCTCCGGGAGGCGGCCCCGGGGAAGACCCAGGACACGCTGGAGGGACTACGTCTCTCGGCTGGCCTGGGAACGCCTTGGGGTCCCCCTGGGAGAGTTGGCAGAAGTGGCTGGGGAGAGGGAAGTCTGGGTTTCCCTGCTGAAGCTGCTGCCCCCGCGACCCGATCATGGATAAAGCGGAAGAAGACGAACGAACGAACGAACTCAACAATGGCTGGATAAACTGCAATGCAGAGCGACAGAGGATGAATGTTGGATAAACACAGCACAAAAAAAAGACCCACAATGACGAATAAACCTTTGAGAAATGAAGCTTTTATGTAAAGTTTATCTGACTTCATTCCAGTTTACAATAAGAACCACTGAAAATACAAATGTGTATTATATTAAATAACATTAATATCTACGATAAAACTACATTTTGGTTGATTTGAGTGGATTGTTCATCATTTAGAAGTTTTGCTGAAGGTCGAGTTGTGACTATTATGATTTTTTTTGTAAGTATTAGACTAATAATTAGCAGTCTGGGTCAGAGGTCACCACATGCAGCACAATGACATTTGTGGAAAATCATAAACCAGGTTTCTCAGCTTCTCTGATCCGACGTCTATGAACAGGATTTAGATTTTGAAAGAAAATATTTTAAAGAGCAAATTTAAGACTTTTCTTTTTAATCTTTACTCAAGTGTATCTCAGTCAGGTCATTGTGAGACTGTACTGCCCCTGGTTTCTGTTGGCATGCGTGAAAAGGGAAAAGCGTTTTTCATCATTAACATATCAAAGGTCAGCTGACCGTCCCAGGTGTTCACAGCAGGTCGGGGCTTTGGTCGATCTGTGGCCTGACCCAAAGCTCAAACCAAATCCCAGCTGCTGATGTGTCGCCTTTCACCAGAACAGCCGTCAACACGAGAATCTCATTAACGTTTAAAGCGCTCCCTCTCCTGTTGTTTGGCCTGCACTCATCAAGCTTGTGTTTGTTACAGAAGATTAAATTCACCTTCAGACAGAAGAACATCTGCAGTTTGCACTGTGAAGATATTTCATTGTCTGCCGATGTCAATGAAGGTTAGAGGAGGGCGAGCATAAATAAAATTCTCTACCATGATACATCTATTTTTAAAATCAGTGTCAGTATTGTCTGGAAAATCTATTTTGGAAATCTTAAATTATAAAATAAGCATTTCAGGATTTTATCTTGTTGGTTAATTCAGAAAATTAACCACCTGAAGGAAATCATAAAAATCTATAAATGTTGTTATAAATGTTATCCATGAACTTTTCCCATAATGCTCCAACAGACCAGATATTACGGGGAGAGACATCTTGGTATAAATAGTGTCTTTGATCCATGTTGTCGAAACCTTAATATCCCCTAAACCTGAGTGACGAATCTATGACACCATGGTGTCTGTCTTATAGTTCAACCAATCAAGCAAACTTTATTTGTAAAGCAATTTTCATTCAAAACATGCAACACAAAATGCTTATGATATTAGATATTATAATATAATAAGAATTAAGAAATAATGAAAATAAATAAATTAAAATAAAATAATTAAATAACGTAGAAAATATTTAAAAAATATTATTAAATAATAGTAATAGAAAATCTAAATAAAATATTTTTTAAGTTGTATCTTGAATATTTTGAACATTTTAAACTTTTTAAAAATGTTTTTTAACATTTTTAGACCTACATTCTCAAAAAAATATTTTGAATATTTTTTTCAGCATTTTTTTTTTAGATTTTCAAAAAAAAATTATATTTAGAATATTTTTTAAATGTTTTTGAACAGTTTTAGACTTACAAATCTTTTAAAATTAAAAAAATATATATATATTGAATAGTATTCAGCATTTTTAGACTTTAAGATTTTCAATAAAAATTATACTTTTAATATTTTTTCAGAATTAAACATTTTTAGATTATTTTTTTTAGATTTTTTAGACATTTTTTAGACTCACAAAATTCTCAAAATAAGAAAAAAGATATTTAGAATATTTTTTTAAATGTTTTTCAAACGTTTTTAGAATTACAATTCTCAAAAATATATATATATATATATTGAATATTTTTTTAAACGTTTTTGAACATTTTAAGACTTACAAAATTTGTATGTATTGTAAATGTAAATGTATTTTGAATATTTATTTATTTAATATTCTGAACATTTTAAACTTTTTTTCAGAAGCATTAAAGGAAGGGAAGTGTCTGACCTTTGATATGTTCATTTTTCCAGCTTGTCACCCAGAAGCCAGGGGCAACACAGTCTCACAGTGACCTCACTTAGAGACACTTGAATGCTGGTGAGGTGTCTCAGCTGTTGACCACACTGATGTTGTTGCATTGTTTTGAAGACTGAAAATATATTAAGCAGAAAGCTGCATGAAGGTTGTACGGCTGTAATAGCTGCTCACAAACAGTAGGTGGCACTGCTGACATATCAGATGTTTATAAAATGAATCTAATATTCATAACTCTGTTTACATTGGTGCACAATCATCTGAATAATAATAATAATCTTTAAGTGGAAGGAGAAGTGAAGAATCTGTCAGCACAGCTGTAACGTCCACTTCAAACCGACGCCTTCTCCTTCCTCCTCCGTCATCAGTCAGTCTCCTCCGTTCTCCCTCTCTCATCTTCCTACATCTCTCCTCCCTTTCCTTCATGTTCAGCTCAAATGTCTGTGATTTTCCCTCCTGGCTTTGTCCCAGTGCAGCTGAGGGTCCCACCCCTGCCTGTAAAACACAGGGACCCACACGGAAACACAAAGAACACGACCCAAACCCATCATCTGCCTCCATCCTGCGCTGCATGGGTCCACACCCAGCAGCTCGAGTTAAAGATATCCTGCCTCCGTTTGGTTTGTCCGAGTCACATGATCCATCACTTGGTCAAGAGAGAGAAGATATCTCACAACTACGATCCTCAGAGGATAATCCCTAATAACTCTGACCTCTAGTCTAACACCATCACGTCATAATTGTGACCATAAAGGCCTTGCTATGAAATATCCTGAATATATTTAATCCCAGAGGATGAACCATTTTCACTCTGACACTCCATGACCTTTCCTCCAGCGCCACCATGAGGTCTGACTGCAACATTCACTCAAGATTTCTGAAACTAATGAAGACACTTCTATGACATTTACTGTGTATATTCATGGTCACCAGATGATGTATCACACAGATTTCAGATGTTTAGTTTAGCCTCTAGAAAGCTGCGAAAAACTGTAATCCACAGAAATGTCCTTAAAATGTCCGTGCTCCTCAGAGGATGAACCTTTTCCCCAAGTGTCACCTGACGGAGACGAGAAAAATGCCTGAAAATGAGAAATGATATTTCATAATCTAACCAAGTTTCCTGAGAAGATTCATGCTCCCCAGATGATTCAAAGACCTTATGGCACTTCATCAAGCGGCACAATCAAATTTTAAGATTTCAATAACTCAACAAATTTATAGAGGTCGTTCTTAATCTCAGTCCAAGAAGATTTTAGATTAAAATTTTAGGTTAATGTCCAAATCACGTACCGTGACTCTCAATCAAATATATTTCTTGTGACGGCTTTTCCATTTCCCACAACAAGACACGGCTCGGACTTTCCCACAGGACTGTTTGTGTTGTTACATTGAACGGGAATAGTGGAAACATAATTACACCCATTCCAAGATACATGCATGCCTTCAGAAAACACACACACACACACACACACACACACACACACACACTCTGTTCTTGGCAAACAGCTAATCTCTCTCTAAATGTAAATGCTTCGTGTTGAGTTTTCCTCAGGAGACAGAAACACACTAAACCTCTTCTCTGCCGTCCGTCATTCAAAGCCCCTTAACGAGAAAAAAAGTCTATTGGTCTCTGGAAATTACAAACAGCCCACACACACACACACACACACACACACACACACACACACGCACGCACACACACACACACACACACACACACACACACACACTAATCTGAGTCTTTCATTCAGGATTAACAAGACTGTAAAAGAGCAAATCGCCGCTGGTAATTCATCAGTCACAAAACACTGAGTGAGGCAGCGGCGGCGTTAAGAAGCAGAGAGCAGGAGACTGTTTGTACACACCTGTGTGACTGTATGTGAACACCTGTCAGACAGGGCCGCACACAGGAAGCAGCCTCGAGCTGTTATGTTAAGAAGCTGTGATCATTAATACATTTCACTGAATGTGCTCTGATATTATAATTTGTCATCGAGCCTGAACAACAGGTTTCTACAACAACTTTGCCGTCACTGCTGAAGAAGGATCCATGTTGTCGAAACCTTAATATCACCAAACACGAGTGACAAATCTATGACACCATAGTGTCTCTCTTATAGTTCAATCAATCAAGCAAACCTTTATTTTCTAAGGCAATTTTCATACAAAACATGCAACACAAAATGCTTATATGATAAAATGTTATAATATAATAAAAGAAAAAATTATTAAAATAAATAAATTAAAATAAAACAATTTAATAAATAAAGGAGAAAATTATATTTAAAAAATATTAAATAATAGTAATAGAAAATCGAAATAAAATATTTTTTAATTGTATTTTAAATATTTTAAACTTTTTTAAAAATGTTTTTGAACATTTTTAGACTTAAAAAATCTCAAAATTATAAAAATAATAATTATTTTGTAAAATTTTCAGGTTTTTTGAACATTTTTAGACTCACAAAATTCTCAAAATTTTAAAAGAAATATTTAGCATATTCTTTTCAGCAGTTTTAAACATTTTTTGATTTTTTATTTTTTTTTAAGAGGAAGGAAAGGAAGTAGCTGCAGAACTCATGCAACCTTCCTATAAATCGAGGCCTTGTGTCACCGGGCAGACTCGAACTCATTTATGTGTTTTTCATTTGTAGATGTCGAACAAACAGCTGAGATGACTCCTTGCTGCCACATTTCCAATCAGGGGAATATTTAAGATTTAAACCACACGACTGGGTGAAATATTCCTTTAAATAAGTGTCGCAAATTGGATACAGTGACTGAACGTGCTCATACTTCAGCTTCAGTTTTACTGTTGGAGATATTTGCTGCTATGAGTCTCTGTGCGTCTGCAATCACAGGCTGCATTATCAGCCTCTAACATATGCACACACTGTTTTTAAAATGGGATTAGTTTCATTGGCTGTGCCTTTGGTGATTAATATATTCACTACGAGCTTTATTAAAACCCTGGAACATACAGAAGAATTAAAAAGTTACTGAGGGATCTCGTTTCCTCGGCTCTGTTTTATTAGTAACTGTAGAAATGAAGTTTTCTGCCTCAGAAACACTTTGGTATATTAAACTAACAGCTGATTTAATACTTTTACTTAAGCTCCGATGGTCTTGAGAATTGATAGCAAATAACTTAATCAAAATTATTTTTCAAAGGTTTAAATAATACACATAACACACACACACACATAAACTTAGATTACTTAAACTAAAAAACTTAATCAATCTGACAGACTAAATGTTTTCATTACACAATACCCACAACGTGAATATTTCCAATGTTTTCAGAAATATGAGAGAGAGTTTTGATGGGAGAGGAAACCTCTTAGTAACTTCATATAAACTGGAGAAAGAGACACTAATCATACAGGTGTCTCAAATAAACCACTTTTGTTTTACACCTACCTCATGTATCGTGGGTGTTTCTGTTTGATCGTGGCTTTATGTTGATGCTGAGACGGTGATTTCTCTCTGTAAAGCAACACGTGGTGTGTGGCAACATGAGGTACAGGTGTGCCATTTTGTGGGAGGAGCTATTTGGGTTCACACCTTTGGTTCAGGAAGTAAAAGCCTCATTGGTATAACACATGTGGCTCTTTAATAAAATATAGATAAAAAATAATAGATAAAGAGAAAGTGTCAGTGAAAAATGCAACTTAGATACTGTTACAGAATTTTCTCTCCTGAGGTTACACGAGGTCCCGTGTGGCCTTGAGGTCCCGTGTGGCCTTGAGGTCCTCAGCAGTATCAGTTGTTTGTCTTTGGTTGGGAACAGTAGGTGCCAGTCTATCTCCATACTGTGGTGTCCAGGGTCACAGAGACCTGTTGCTGCCTTCATAGACATCATAGATAGCTTGTTGTTGTAAACAGACATGTGTGTCTCCAGACTAGAACATGCTGACAGTAACACCTCCATGGGTAAAGACATTCTCTGTGACTCATTCTGGGCGTGTAGTATTTGTGCTGTTATCTTGGGGTTTAAAGTCGATCCACCAGGATGAGTTGGGCTGAATGTGAGACCGACTCAGGCACTTCTGATCAACTTTGACAGTGTCTCTGATTCAATAAATAAAACAGCATCAGACATCAGAGGCTGCTGAACACTGTCTGAACTCCTGACCTTTGACTTCAGCGATTTCTCCACAAGATACAACTAAACCTACACTGGACCTTTAACAACAACCAATAAAACCAATGAAACTAATGAATGTGCTTTCTTAAAAATACCACTACCATTTCTTGCTATGTGCATAGTGGCCCCGCAGCCACCAGAGGGCTCCCCCATTCACCCCGACAGGTACGACAGGATGATGACAGGTGTCTCTTAGGTGAGGAGAATGGTACGCACCATTATCATTTATCATGGCATCACAATAATAATAACTAAAAGCTGATTTCTGTTGATCTTATGCAGCAGACTCAAACATCAGGCTACATGTGAATGTTTCCTACTTACTAGTTTTCTATTGTTTGCACATTAATATGCAGGATGGTCCATTTTATTTTTATTCATTTAAGCAAAGGCCCTCAAATATCATCTTGCACAGGGTCCTCAAACAGCTGGAAACACAGAGAATAAAAAACACAGGGAGCTTTTTATAAACATTTTTTTTATTATTATTAGTGTTATGCATTTAGTTTCCAAAAAGAATGATTCAGTTCCATCGATGAGACAGTTTTACAGTGATTGGGCTTCACATAGAGTATATGACATGCAAGTAAGGAAAAAATAGCATAAGAACTTATATTTTACATTCTTAACCTCTGCACCCTGAAATTATTTTCACCCTGAATTAAAAAAGACCCTCTTGATTCAATTGTAGGAACTTTAATAAAAATCCATTTCCCTTTTCCGGTTGTTTATCCCGTTTACTTTTTTTTCTTTAAATGTTTTTCCCATTTTGTTTTCCACTCTTCAGCATTTAGTCACTTCCGGCCTGTTCACATGGGGTCACATCATCAGCAAACCTGTGAACGTCGCCAATTGTGTCGATTGACGCAAATGGCCAAATTAAAGGGATTGCTGCTGCCAGGTGTTTAACCCCGGTCACCACGGCGGTGGTCTTTCAACTTCAACCATTCAGAGGGCAGGCAAACGTAAAAAAGGAAATACAGGTAGTTAGTAGTGTCGACTTTTTAGATGCCATAACCGTTGTTAATGTAACATTTCAACGTATTCTAGTGCAAATGCCAAAAGAGACTGGAATGTATTCAGAGAGTTACAGTCACGGTAACAGCTGTGCTCACCAAAAATCTCGACTTCCACTAGAGGAAGAAGTAAACGTGGCGATAAGACGAGCTTCCTAACGTGAACGGCGTTCGCCGAGCGTTCGCTTTACTGGCAGGAATCAGCAGGGCAGTTACAACAATATTCGTACGTGTATATACGTAAAAATGTTACAAAAAAAACACAAATGTTACGACATCGTTACAGAGCGTAGAAAAAAAGTCCAGCCGTGTTTGGAGTTGGATGAACGAAGATTTTTCTTTTATTCTAAAATGTTCTCTCCATTTCAGCCGCTCAAGTTAAATCTAAGAAGTAAACATTGATGTCGTATGCACACTGCCAGTATACATTACTTTGTGTTGATGCATTGTAATGAGAAATATCACCAAACTAAAGGATCTGTGGTTTCGAATGGCAGTTCCAAGCTTAGCCTGTTTCTCAGTTCTCTGCATGTTTCCGGGCTCCTGACAACAGAAGATGCTTTGATGATCCAGGTTTTCAGTTGCAATCTCTTTAGATTGAGTCTCCCCATCGACGGAAGATGCTTTTAGAGAAGTCGGGATTCGATGCGGTTGTTAAACGTCTTTGTGGCCTTTTCGTGTCCAAATCTACAACTTGCGTTTTTCATCTCTCACATTCACCCACGTCTGCTTCTGTGTTAGCAAAATATACGGTCCATATATTCCATCTAAAATAATACTTATTGTTTATAACCCCCTTGTTGCTTTTACTCTATTATCTACCGACCCAGGTGTTTATCTAAACTGAAAAGCCACAAACACAATTTTTCCACACTGAAGTATCTCATGCAACTAGGATGTATTAAAACGACACTCTACGCCAGGACAAGCATAGACGCGACAGATGAGTTAGCACTAACCTCACACACAGATGACATGGTAATAGCCCTTTTAAAAAGGCAGCTCACATGCTGTGACGCCTCGAGACGAGTCCCGCTGAGAGACTATTTTACATACAGAGGATGTATGGCTGTAGTTTCCATGAAGGGCCCGTGAATTAAGCCTAGTCATGGATTTATGTCCCAGTTTACGCCACCTGGGAGAAACGAGGCTTGAATAAACTTAATCCACGTGCTGTAGGTGAAACTGGCATGTGACCTGGAGTCGTGGGGAATCCCTGCGTTAACGCAGGAAACAAATCGAGGTGATTCATCCGGAACGAGTCAAACAAAAACAGCTTCTGCACTGCGATAATTTAAATTCATGTGACGGACGTCGAGCGTTATTCCGACATGGGTGGCTTGTGCATGAGGATGAGCAAAGCGACTGCATTAAAATAAATCTCTCTGCAGGCCGGTCTCTCATATAGAGACATGACAATTTGCATGATTTTTACACTGAAATCAAAATTGAGTTTTTAGTACTATAATACATCTAGTATATAAAAAAAGCAAATATTTTAGTTACAGTATCTATTCATCTTTTTTTTTAATTGCACGTCTCCCATTGTCTTTTTAAAAGCCTTCAACTCATCTCAGAGTCGATGTTTTCAGGCTGTGATCACAGACGGTGAATTCAAGCCCTGTCAGCAAGTTTGTTGGAGAATCAATTGATTCGAATCATTATTAGTTTGAACCAATACGTGGCTGCTGAGTCTCAGCTGCATGTTTGACACTTTGTCCAAACCGGAGTTGGTGCTCATGCAAAATATGCAAATTAAATATTACGATGACTGAGTCACAAGCTTGTATTTCTTGTTAAATTGTACCCAGCAATCAAAAGCTGCGCCCGTTCTAACATATCCAATATTTACTTATCTATCTGCTCCCAAATTAAACCTAAATGTTTTGTGTTCCACCAGCCATGAACCAAAGTCTGACTTTTCAACGCCAATGCCAGTTTTCAATTAGAAAACTTAACAAGAAAGCAGAGTGATTTTCTCACAAATCCACGTTTGTACCCAAAGAACTTTATTCCTCCAACAACATTTCGAAGAACTAAAAGGCAACAAATTTTTAACTCCTCGTTGATGTGTCGGAGCCCAGTGAACAAAACCAACTGGTTTACAGTTGAAGAATTTTCAGAACGTTGGCTGTGGGTACTCGACCAATCAGAAATGTACAGTGCTGCCCTCAGAGTTCCTCCTGAGCAGGGACTTTTAGGGCAGTGATCCCCAACCACTGGGCCGCGGACCGGTACTGGTCCGTGGGTCATTTAGTACCGGGCCGCACAGAGATATATAAATATATGTATAGATGTTTTATTTTAAAAAATGGCTGGATTCTTTTACATCCGTCTGTGCCTCTTGACTCAGGTTAAGACAGGTCAAGATGCTCGTCTTGGTCACGTGATACGGTTAAGCCCTCAAAGCAAAAATAAGTAACGTCTTTGGGAAGCTTCTTCAGCGACCAAAACTAAATTAAGGAATAGACTGGACATAAAGAACACACTTCGTCATTGTCTCCTATTACTCCTAGATGGGACCGGTTCGTTGCGGAGAAACAAGCTCAGGGCTCCCACTAATTCAGCGTAATGGTGAGTTGTATTTTTATGCACTTTATATTTGTTTTTATGCCGGTCACATTATTTTATTTTGTCATATTTACCCCTCCCACACCTTGAAGGCCGGTCCGTGAAAATATTGTCTTACATGAGATCGGTCCGTGGCGCAGAAAAGGTTGGGGACCGCTGTTTTAGGGGATAAAATATCGGAATTTAATTTCGACCCTTCAAAGGTTCATAGTTCTGAAACTGATTTTGAAATTGGAGTATACTTTATTTTGTCACATTTCCCGTGTGAACGCACTACAAACTACAAACTTAAAATACAGAACCGGGACACAGCTTGGTGTTTTTCTTCACATATTAGCTCCACAGCTCCTGTGTGGTCACAGCCTGAAGCTTCATCAAACCTCAGACAACAAAGAACATCGAACACTCAACAAGCCCGTCGCGTCAGCTGATCTGTCTGGATCCAATGCATGGATTCTGTTGCCTGGAGACTCTTTCAGAAACAGGAAATAGTCTAATAGCCTTTTTTGTTTTGTTTTTTTGTCTTTTGACATTTGGTGTATTCTCTTCTCTACCAAACATTTGCATGCTCAACATTTTGAAAGGAATGTGTTAAGTATTATTTCTTTTTTTTTTTTTAGACGTGGCACAACTCGGGAGTCGCCCCAGCTGCCGCCTGTGCACAAAATAGTTCAAAGACACGTTAATGTAGTAAAAACCAGGACTATATGAATCAACATCACAGACATGTAGAAAGACACACACGTATAAACACACACACACTTACAGTACACATGTCGTACACTGAGACAGTTAGAACAATGGCTTCTTTTTTCTACGTACATCTTCTTTGCGTATACATTAGTATACATCTTTAAAGTTACACGAACGGTGAGGATTTACAAACGGATATGCAAATATCTTCTCTTCTAATTTTACAGAAAACAAACATGAGACGCTAAACTTTCAATGAAATATTCTCTTTTTATCATTTTTAAGTAATTATTGCGATCTAAACAATATGGCTTCGTCTAGTGAAAAGTCCTATCTGAGCTAGAAAACGAACAGAAGAAAAGAAAACGCCTTTATAGTGCTTATGACGACTTCATCAATAGTCTTATTAATCCTTAATGTTTTAACTTACAAACTCACGGAACAATGTATTAATCATACACCGTCGTATAACTAACCACTGAAAAACCACCGCATCATTAAGGACTAACCAACATGCTTTGTTTTACCGATAAATGTCCATATATTAAGGTGGTTTCACTAAGTAGAGATCGTTTCCATTTACAGTACATCTACGTAAATGCTATATGACAAATCACTATGATATTTCGTTGGATTAAAGAGATGCAGGATGCAGAATATACTCGACTCTAAGTCAGCTCTTCTCAGGCTCAGTCTACAGTTGACGTATCTGGTTTTGTTTAGCCGTGGAATACTTTGGAGGAAACAGGAGAGTATCGTTTTAGTTTGGCGGTGGTCTTTGGGATGCATGCACACGCTGAACAGGCCGCTGTGTGTGTTTCTCCTGCAGGCTTTTGCACGCGTACAATAAAAGCCGAGTCAGGCATGCAGGTCTTCGTTTCAGCTGTGACGAAAGAAATAGTAAGGTCTCACCAGTATTTCTTTGGTCTTGATGTCGATGAGCTTTTTTTCGATCAAGGTCAACTTATGCATTTAAAAACATGAAGGGAAAGGTTCGCTGGATTAAATCACAAATTCTGTTGCATTGAAATAAACTCGGCAGCACATTCACAAAGAGTAATAATTTAAAGTAAGAAGTAAAAAAAATAAATAAAAACAGACATCGCCTGGCATTTGCATTCATGTGCGAAGAAGAAGAAAATAAGAATAGTTTAAATTAAGAGCCACTTAATAGGAATCATTGAATCTAGTGCTTAATATAGAACCCACTTTAAACCAAGCATGAGACAGGAAATGACAACATGTACAGTACCGGCTACCCTCACTGCTTCCAAGTGTTCGATGCTTTGATTGTCTACAGGGACCACGCTATCTAAAAACTCTGGAAATGGGATTTAAACAAGGTCAAACGAGTCTCGCTCGCTTGTATGGGCGAAATATGGTATATTCCGAAATCTTGTGATTGGAAAAATTTATATTTTGAGGTTAACTACAGGTTCAAGATCTTGTATTTTACCAGCATAATGGCAGTCTAACTAGCTGACAGGCTTAGAAACTTTGGATTATGTTTGTTTTAATAGTTTTGAAACTGTTCGGCCTTGGAAACTTGGTCTTGGATTTCCAGAAGTGCCTAGTTTGAACAATGGTGTCTGGAAACCCCAAAATATTCCAACAAGCCAACTTCATATCAAATACATTTTTCCAAAAGTGTTCGATGTTGTATCCTTGAACGCGTGCGCCTACATGCTACCAACAACTGTACATGACTGAAAATGAAACCCTCATTTACAATCCCTCTGCTGGAGGAGATGATATGAAGGCACATGTCCTAAAAACTCAAATGCTGATTTTGTTTTTTTTCTTCGATATAAAGACCTACACCAGGTTCATAAAAGTAGAAAACACCCATTTAAATAAACACAACATGCTCCATCTACTGGAAAACATGGTGGCAGTGCCGTTTGAGAAAAACCACACAAGCAGGAGGACGAAAGCGTCCGCGGTCCTTCTAAGGGAATACTGTTCTCCATCGGTCACCATCGCCATGACCAACCAAATCAAAATGTCTGATCTCAATCTGTGTAAAAATAACAACAGGAAAAACTCACTGACTGTAAGAAGTGTGCTAAGTGGCAGTTGAGAGGTTGTACAGCAACTGTGGCAAATAAAAAGGCGGAAGAATGACGCAATCGTCGAGGAGTAGAAAAGAAGAAAGATTTCTAGAAAGGCAGTGTGTAGCCTCTAACAGTTTGGCAAGAACCCCCCCTCCCGAATCCGTAACGCTCCCAACAACTTCCACACTCAAACCCCGCCTGCATACAAAGACCTAAACCAATCTCTCCAGTCTCTCCCACAAACGTTCAACTCTTCAAGTTCTCTCAACCCTTAAAGTCCCCGATGCAAACATCCCCGCCTCCCTTTGCCCCGCAGCCTAGCCCAGGCCAGACTGGACCCTGAATTTAGGGTTCGTTTGATTCGTTTTGCTTTTCGTTTTACTTCTTGAACATGTCCTGTAGAGGTCCTGGCAGAAACTTGAGGACAGTGTCGAGGATGCTCTCCTCGTCCTCTTCGTCGTCGTCTCCACAGCCCCGCGGGATCGCCTTCTTCGGGCGCGTCAGTGACCCCTCGCAGGCTTGCTCCATGGCCGCTTTCTCCTCCGCCTCTTTCTCCTCCTTTTTCTTCAGCCCATACTGAACAAAGAGAGGAGAGGAGGTGATACTCAGGGAAAGAAGGAAAGTTTCTACAGAGCACGAGTCAAGCCAGAAGACCGTTTCCTACCTTGTCCCTGATGGTCTGCCGTACTTTTTCCCTCTCTGCCTCCATGCGGGCATGTTTGGCCTTCCTCTCCTCCTCTTGCTGCCTCAGTGCCTCCTGCCGCTCCTCCTCCTTCTTGGCTGCATCCGGGTCCTTCTCCTCCTCCCCACCCAGCATCTTACCCATATCTTTGGTGGCCCCTGGACAGAGGAGATGCGCAGATACTGGGGTAAACATTGGCGGATTCTACCGGTAAATTGACTCCTACTACTTTAAAACTCACTTTCTATGAGCTAAGTCAACACGAAACACAACAATACCACATGTACGGTGACACCCACGTCCGTCTGTCATTACCAAGTATGAAAAAAGCACCAAGCATTTGCGTTTCTGAGGATTATGTGGCGACGGGGTTCCCTGCAGATCCTCGAGGCGTCTTGGAAACCGGAGAAGACGGAAGACGAAGTGCCAGCTGGAAAAGCTTCAACTAACCACTGAGACGGAGGAAGACACTTTCCTGCAGGTGGTGTCGGCCATCTGTCAGCACGACCTGCACCTCCTCAGGTGTTCACCCTCACTTTGAAATAATCCAGATTTATTAATCATAGATTAATATACGTGGTAGGTGTTGCACTTCGTTATAGTATACAGTACACTGATTTTTATGGTATGATGTTTTAATTTGGAGGGAAGTCTGCAAGTCTGAGTCGCTTTATGTCACACAACAGGAAGAGGGTGCTGTTCCACAGAGGTTTTCAGGTCAGAGGACAGGGTCTGTCTCAGTCCCTAGACACAAGAGATACATACATACAGGTGCATAACGTAGAAACCAATAGAAAAGTCGTTTTCAGCATGATGGAGATGGAGTGAAGGTGTGCGGCTAATTAACTGCTCAGTTGAAGGACAGAAAAACGACCACATGCAGTTCCTGTGAGCAAAAATGTCACATCTGACCCTTTACAGATATAAATAACAATGTCAGAACACTGAGGGTAAAAACATATTTCATGGTTTGTAGACTAATGACCACTTGTCAAATATGTTATACCAGGGGTCGGCAAATAAGTTTGGACCCGGGCCAATTTTTTTCCTGACAATTCCATCGTGGGCCATGATCATGCTTTGCTTTGTTTAACTTTAGAAATGCATTTAATTTAATTTAAAAGATGAATTTGTTTCTATGTGCTGTTATTACACCCACTGCGTCTGTCATGAAACAGGCAACCTGCCGTAACTAATGTATTACAGCAGCGCAGATCTGCCGCTGATTCATATTTGATATTTGAGCCGACCTTGTTTGGTTTTGTTTTTTTCATTTAATGAAACACATTTGTTCACGTTGTCCGTTGCAAGACGGACACAGGACACTTTTATTTTCCACAGGTTACAGTTAATTATCGTTCCGACCTGTGCGTCAGGTAAAGAGGCTGCGAGGACGTTCTGGCTGCTGTCACGTTACTTATCAGCTACTTTTCAATAAATGTTGTGAAATCTGTGGAGTTGTTGTATTTTGACAGAAAACATGAGGTTTAAAATATATATTTAAAAATATATATATATTTAAAAACAAATCAACGTCATCTAGCGGGCCAGATATAATTGATGCCGGGCCAGTTTTGGCTAATTGCAGACCCCGTCTTATACTATAGATAGACTGAGTATGACCATGCCATACTCATGTATATGACGTATAGAGGACCCAGAGAGGACAGTGACAAGCTTCAATATAAACCTTTCAGCACAAGACATCTTACTCTCTCTCCACTGACTGAACTGACCATTGATGAATAAAATTCATAGTCTCATGGTGAATTGAATAATTTTGCTTTCTCCTCAAACGTGTGTATTTACAATGCATGTTAATCCACAGAGCAGGTCGACTGGATGTTGACCCGTTAAATGCACAAAGGAAAAACCTCCATCTGCACTTTCTCTGCCTCTGCTCCTAAAACGGGCTCACCTCTTTATCTGTGACAGAAACTGCTTTCTAGACGTGAAAGCGACTCCCTCCGGCCCATCGATATTGCTGCTGTTACCTCCGTCTGATCGATAGTAAATACAGGACCACCTCAGCGTGTATGAATTATGGATTCTCCAGCAGAGAGAAATCTTCATCTGGATATTGATCTGCCTCTCAGGCACTGGTGAGAGGAGACCCTGGCTGCAGGGGTACCTTTCTGAGGCCAGAGCTAAATATATTTCACCACGAGGAGATTATTTAAGGAAAGGCAAGGGTATGAACAATGGAAAGCTGTGTATGTTGGGGTTCAGCATCTTGTTCAGGAACCAAACCATCGACCCCAGATCACAAGACATCTCCATCTACTACTACTGAAATGAGAAAGAGTGTCCAAAGTCCTCACTGCTACTGTACTTTAGAAAGCCAGGAAGATCATTAAACATTAATGGTTCAATCATTGCTGCTGATTACCAACCCTATCAACCTGTCACAGATATATATTGTGGTTATTCAGTGTTATGTGGCCATAAAAAGCTGAATTACTGCCTCAACGAGAACCTTTCTGTAAATTACTCAGAAGAAATGTGGCCTTAAGGACGGACCATGTGGTTCCCTCTCGTGTTTGTGAACCCCATGGTGACGGGTCCCGTCGCTCTGCAGCCGACTCATACAGTGGTCCTAATTGCCCTGCGGCGCTGTGTGGTGGCAGCAAACCTGAGGATGACAAATTAGCACTCAGCTGGTGGGAAGGGAGGAGGGGGGCGCGGTGAAAGGCTCCCAGGGACTCGCTGGGGAGTCGGGTTAAGGTCAGACTGTCCACAGTGTGTCCTTCGTTGTGTTAAAACACTCAAACACACACCATATGCACTAGAGCAACCGTATGTGCACGTGCAAGTGTGCACATACATACACCTACATACGGGAGCATGCACAATCAATAGTGATAATCCATCATTGGGTTGGTTTTCAGAAAGTCCATGAACCCTAGATCTGTTCAGAGTCACTGGGTTTCCCCTTCACTGTCTGTATTTGAAGTACAAGCAACATCTTCAAAACCATGAATTAAGTACTAAATATTATACAAGATAAAACTGTGATAACCAATACTCGATTATATGAAATGTAAACAACATAATCGTATAACTAGAATACAATAAGAAGCCGTCGAAACACTAGAAGTAATTCCCAAATATTAAGCGTAAGGCTAACGCGGGACTCACACAGGAGGCGGAACGGCAGCGGAGCGAGCCGGCCGTTTTCACGCAAGATCGCGAGATCACGCGAGAATCCTGGACGTAAGCGAGACCCCGCGACAAACAGTGCATAAAGAAAACAACAACAACAAACAGCTGACTTTGCTTCTCTGACGTGGAGGAGATTATAAAAAGCATCTGTTGTGTCATAAATGATTGTGTGTTGTTCCACTTCAACAATCAGTCTCTCATCGTCCATGTTGAGACCCTTTGATCGATCTTTGATCACCTGGTGCCACCGGTCATGATGTAACGTTGATGTGAAGTTGTAAAAAGCTACATGAACTGCGTATTGTGTTTTATTTTGAAAGGGGGCGGAAGTTTATTACGTTGATTCTGTGTCGGGTTTCCTGTCTGGTGCGCAGTGCTCTGTTGAAATTTACGAGGTTCAGCCGCGGCTCGTGGTGAACATGTGAGGATAAAAACAGTTGATGAGGTATATGTGAATAAAATATTGCATTTATAATGTTGGTAAATATATTAGATATAGGTTACAGCATTGATCTACCCCAGTGTTCATAAACATATCTAACCCTCCAAACACATGCAGGCACTGTGTCGGCTAATCACTTTGTAATATGATCCCATATTTCTTCTGTTTACCTCACGATCGTTGCAATAAAAGATAAAATAATTGCCACTAATGCACATTGCTCTTTTTTCCAAAAATACACTCTCTGGTATCCTCAACCATCTTTTCGACGCCTAAACGATTTCACATCGTTAATCATGTGCTTGTTACTGTCAACCTCACAAAGAAGGTCACCATCACCCACTTTCATCCTTTCCTCAGTGTTTTTGTGTGTGTTTTTTTTTTAGATAATCGGATGTCAGACAAATGGACTTTCAGTCCAATGGGACATTTTTGCAACCGTTGGGATTTCGGCGTAAGTGGTCATTTAACCGACCGACAGCCTAAAGTGATCCCGGTAAACCAGGAAGGGACAACGAGCTGCAGATATAACATGAAATGGGGAAGTCGTTTTAATCCACTCCCCAGAGAGGTAGAGCGTTTTCTCTTCGACCCTTCCTCCCTCACATCCCTCCATCCCCCTCCACTGTCCTTGTACGTCCTCTACTGCTCCTCCTTCCTCACCTCTGTTTTCATTTTCATTTCCCTCTGTTAAAGTGAAATTTCAAGATGAAATTTTGTTTGTTTTCAGTTTAATCTCTTCTTTTCAAACTGAAGTTCCAAATATATATCCTGTCACCACACAACCATCTAGTAACCATCTATCCTTCCTCTTTCCTTCCCGTCCATCTCTCTCCTCCATCAGTTCAACAGATTTCCTCTGCAGACAAAGGTAGCCGATTCAAGGCAAAGTGCTCAAATGCCCCCAGTCCTCTCGTTGTGCATCCAATCGCTCATTACTTCACTCGATCTTTCTGTCGGCCGTGTCTCTGTGCCACAGGGGCTCCAAATATCAAGAGGCGGAGATACAGCGTGGTTTCCTGAACGCTTCACTACACACCCAAACACACAGAGAAACAGAGGGCAGCAGAGAGCCCATGTGGATATGATCTGATTAATTTAGTAGATTGGGTTGAGGCTGATTAAGGAATTAAGTAACTGTACTGTATGTAAAGAAACAGTATGGACACGATGTTTGTGTTTCTGCAGTGTAGGACGAAAACAAACTACTGTACGTACATGAAGATTTGGCTCCATGTTTAAAGCTGTGCATTGATGTGTCTTATGATGTGAGCCAGGAGGAAGATGTCGGGGGAGCTGTAGGTCGGCAGTTTGGAAGAAAATTCTGATGGATTACAAAAAGAACTGAATAGAAATGACACATTTGCAACTGCAAAACTATTTGTGTATGCGTGAGGTAAAGTTCTGGACAGAAATTCATCTGTCAAATACATTAAATTATGCTGCTGTGACATTTGCGGCTGTTGATCTCTTGTCCACCGCCTCCAAGAAATGTCTCCATGTTTAAGATGGTGGTAATGTATAAACATTAGCTGATAAAAGTTCATTTCCTTCCTGTTATGGATTAGACTGGTGTCCGCACTGAGAGGAACTTTTCAAAGAAGGCCACAGCAGGTAGAAAATGTTGCTGTTTGATTTTCAAGCGTTTTCCTGTTAACTGCATTGAAAATTATCTCATATGAGCAAACGAGAAGTAAAAGTAAAGAGGGAGAGAGACAGAAAGGAGGAAGCCTGAAAAACGAAAGGAGGAAAACAAGAGAGGAAATCAGAGAGACAAAGCATGGATCATTGACTCCCTCCCTCCAGCCGGTCAGATGGATGGCGGTGCTGCTGGATAATTTGTTAAGGGTGGAGGGGTTTGAAAAATGGAGCTCATTTAAATAATGGATGACCTCCATCGCCAAAATTACGCCCTCATAAGTCACATGAGCGCCTGGACCGGTGCAAAAAACCCTCTGCCACATCGATCAGAAGTTTGGGAGGCGGCGTGACCTCACGGCTTTCAAACCCAGATGTTCTGCTTAAGTGCTCTTGAGCGCCATAAACTGTGAGCTTCTGCGTCCAATCTCTGGTCTGTGGCTTCCTGTTATTGCACCGTCCTCGCCTGCACAGGAAATTAAACCGTGAGCTCGACCCGCTCGGTCAGAACCGGTCCACGCTGATCTATCAGAGATGATCTGAACATTATCTTTTGTTCGAGCTTCTTTATGAGAAAAGGTGGTTTGATATCCTGGCAGAGGCAGGAAGGACGTACTGGGAACAAAATAGATGTTTTGATGACACTGAGACGAGGCGTGCAACTGTAGAGAAACACACGACCAACATCTCTCACCTTATTTTTGCTCACTCATATACAGGACTGCAGGGTTGTCTCTGGAAAGTCCCTCGACATTTTTGCCAATTTAAATTAACCTCGATCTTTGCTCATTTAAAATGTAGCGTTGTGAAAGTGTACACACCAGAGACGCAATGTGTATGGGGTGCTGTTTGTAAAGCGTCTCGCTCTGAAAATAACAGCAACATTTTGTCACATTTAGCTAAAAACAATGTTTAAAAAACTGGTTTGAATTTTTGAGAGTCACTTTTTTGCACATTTAGAACAATATTTGTGAACTTAGAGATATTTTAAATATTTAAATCCAAATGTTGAATGCTAAATCTAAATGTTAAATCTAAATGTTAAATCTAAATTTACATTTAGATTTAACATTTAGATTTAGCAATTAGATTTATATTTAACATTTAGATTTAGCATTTAGGTTTTACATTTAACATTTGGATTTAAATATTTAAAATATCTCTAAGTTAAATATAAATCTAAATTCAACATTTAGATTTAACATTTAGATTTATATTTAACATTTAGATTTTTATTTAACATTTAGATTTAAATATTTAAAATATCTGCAATGTGCAAAAAAGTGACTCTCAAAAATTCAAACCAGTTTTTTAAACATTGTTTTTAGCTAAACGTGACAAAATGTTGCTGTTATTTTCAGAGCGAGACGCTTTACAAACGGCACATCATAAATGTGCACAACTGTACATAAGAGTCTCCGCAGGGTCCTTAATCATGATATTTTTATCTGCACAGAAGGTTAGTCAAGGTGAGAACGATGTCATGTAAATACAGAAATGGCAAAAAAATCTATTAAAGACCAGAACTGATGAACCGCCATGTTTCTACAGTAGCCCAGGTTGGACAAATCAAACCGGATATGCAGGCACATCTCTGTCAGGTTGTGGCCGTGATGCTGTTTTGTTCCGCGACCTTAGACCCTGTTCGAAGTCGCCCCAATGATGTTTGCTTGCTAGAAAATGCACCAGTACTAACTGTGGACGAGATTACAGTTGTAGAGGTACTGGACATGAAGTGCGGGATACATTTTTGATCTGTTGATGCCACTAGATGAAAAGTCAGGCACTCCTCATCACTAAGTGTTGAACTAAACAAATAGCCACTTGCTACAGTTCAGTTTAAAATGTCTACACAGTGAGAATCAGAGTCTGGTCCATGGATCCACCTCGCTGTCCCGGACTGATTAATCTAACTCAATGTGGAAACTCAGATAAATCCGATTTCTAATTAAACAACCAGTAAATACAATCTGTGGCCTGCAGCTGAAATCTATAGGCCTCAGTCTGGACCAATGAAATGTTCAAGAGGTGTCCAACATATAATGACATTAGCCTGAGTTAGTGTGTGTGTGTGCATGTGTGTGTGTGTGTGTGTGTGTTGTGTTCCTGTTTCACTGCTTGTGTTTGAATAAAATTAGACAGATAAATGTAGAATGAACATTTCTATTTAATTAGATAGAATTAAATTCTAAATAAAATCTGTTTTGGTTGAACCACTCGAGTCATTTCTGCAGGTTTGTTGATTGATTGATGCCCTGACACGCCCGCCTCAACACAGCGCTCCCATTGGCTGGAGGACACTTCATCTTGAAATGGTCTTGTTACGTCCCCCGGGGACTTAAACCAACAACAGAAACCTCATCTGTGTGATTGTGTTTGTGTGTGTGTGTGAGTATATTCATGGCCGTCCAGCTGTGCCCAATGAAATAAATGTCAGTCTGTTCCAGGAGGAAAGGTCACGGCACTAGACGGCACCTCTACAGGAGGTAAATTACAACACTTCAATCTGGGATGGACGGACAGATGGGGAAATAGAGGGGTGGATGGAGGAGGTAAAATGCTATAAGAAAGCCTATAAGGTGCAAAGGAGGGTTTGAGGGAGAGAGAATAGGAGGTCGGTTGCTGCTGGGCTGAAGGGCCGTAAGAATAGAGGGAAACAACTTCATCTGCCCAGTTTAACGGCAGGAAGGACAGAAAGGATGGATGGAAGGAGTGAGAATTGAATGGAGAAAGATGGTGGAGAGTAAATTGCAAAAAGCCTGTGGGAGTGAATGGATGAGTGAATTGGAAAAGAAAGAGGGATGGAGCGGAGGGGAGGAGGGAAATTGCTCCTCCATCCCGGGCCTCAAACAGAGAGACAGAGATGGATGAAGCGATGGAGCATTATGGTGGATGTGATACAAAGTTTGGATCTTTTTATTTGTGCAGATTTAAAGGCTGGAGTAGAGTTTGGTTTCCATACATAGACCTGACAGGGCCAGACAAACTGAAAAGGATTTGGGTCGGGTTCTGTCCGAAGAGCCCAGCTCTGCGTCTGTCTTTCAGCCTTTTATTTCACCAAGCACTAAAAGTCAGTCCCACATTTACTCTTGTCCGGTGGCTTCTTACTCGCTTACGCTCTTATTTTCTCTGCTTAGCTTCCCCCATCAGTGTCCTGTTCTGTCTCAACCCCAGTTACATTGCCCAGAGCTGGGCATGACACTAGCTCTACTTCCCCCGTCAGTGCCCCAGTCCTCAAAACTTTATTTTCAATTTTCCCGGTGGTCCAAAACGCCAACACTCCGCAAATGGCTGTAAAGCGGTACGTACTTCTCCCGACCCAGAGCCGAAAGTTATAGACAGAGACACCCTTCACCTGATCACAGGTCAGTGTAGCATCAACAGGAGTTAAACCCTGTTAGTTTATGAGAGAAAGGCTACACATGCACAAACTGAATTATCCAAAAGGGGCTAAACAACAGTCTAAACATCCCTGAGGATGGTTAGACCCGATCCATAATGTGGTCAAGCTGAACAGATCCAGATAGAGACAGAACAGGAACACTCAGACCAAATTAGTCTGAGTATAATTCAGCCCTAACGCTCGACCCGGGTCTGGCTTTCTGACAGCACAGCACCACAGAAAACTATCGAGCACCGACATTAACGTGCCGCCTTGAAAGAAAGGAGAAAAAAAAAACGAGGTGAAGGAGGAGGAAATTTAAGAGTGAGAGATTTAGGTGAGTCAAGAGTGCAAGGGAATAAAGCAATGGAAGAATAGATGGAATGAAAACCAAGAGGGAGAAATGAAAGAGGGTGGATGGAGATGGAGGAGGAGGAGGTAGAGCTATAAAGGAATAAATCTCATTTCATTCTGGCTGCCGGTCACTGAGCTGATGAAACGAGATGAGAGGGTTGATTTAAGGAGACATTGACCTCTGGCCCCTGGGGGCCCTTCACTTACAAGAACATTCACACAGCCTGTGTGATGTTACTCTTACTGAATGATCCATCCTCGACCTCCACCGACGTGCAAGTCACCCAGGGTGGAAATGAAAACCAGGGGCTGATTGCTCCATCTCGTATTTTATCATGAATGTTTAAGAGAAATACTTTGAATAAGACGCTGTAGGTCAGTCTTAGTAACACAAAGAAACACTGATGCACTGGAATCATCACAATCGTGGGATTCATTCAAAATCTATACATCAGAAAAATAAATGTTTCCAAACAGGAGAAGCTAAAGGGTCAAACCGTCTTCAACAGAACTCTTTTTTCCACGTGACAGGTTGGAAACAGTTGAGTACTTACCACCTAAAGCTTGTTTCATTACAAAATCCATGGTTCCTGCTGACCCGTGTGTGTTCTTCTCAAAACCAAAGAGAACTGTGCATGTAGCCACCGAGCCTGGGATCTCCGGGTGTCTCGATCCTTCTCACTGCTTCCCGTTCAGTCCTCAGTGACTCTCTTCTGGACCTGAGAGAGAGGAAATAAGAAACGATTGAACAAACAACCCCCTGAACTTTAAAGATCTGTTTCAACACAGGCATTCAACTACAGATCTCGTGTATCAGACAGCGGATCACGCTGATGTTAAAACAACAGATAACTGGATCTCCTTAACACTCTCGAGCCCCGTGACAGGAATCCCATTCTGGGAAGCACATAAATCAATACTGAGGCTATTTGCTACAAGTCACGTCTCTGTCTGTAACTCAATACCAACGGATCAGTCAACTTCTATTACTCACTGCTCATAAATATTTCATGATAAATAAAACAAAGTCCTCGTTTTTTCTTTAAATCGTTAAAATACGACACATCCAACATGGACGCAGGTAGAGTAAACATGTTTATATATGTTTTCTCATCAGTATTAATAAAACTGACAATCCATCTGTCGATGGTAAGACAATAACCTGCAGTCTCACATCTAATATTTATTTTGAGGTTGAAATTTACAGAGAGCAGCAAAAAAAGGAGACTCTCTATCTTCTTTTAATAATTAAACGTCTATTCTGTGGCGTCAAAGTGTCAAAAAAAAGTCAGCTAACACAGCAGTACTGCAACACCCGAAAAAGAACTTCATGTTACTTTTCTGAGGGGGTAAATAATTGAGCAGAGATGTATAAAGTACTGCAGTAAAGGAGTGGAGTAGAAGTACAAGTGCTATATCAAAAAACTGACTTGAGTAGAAGTTGAAGTGTTCTTTAAACACCATACTGAAGTAAAAGTACTAAAGTATTCAAAATGTTTTGTACTTAAGTATTGCAAGTAGAAGTATGTAAAATGCTACTCAAGTACTGAAAGTAAAAGTACAAGTAAAAGTACAAGTACTGTTTATATTATTTCAAATATTTATTAAGGCACAACTTCTAATGTTACAGTGTTACAATGTTCATGGTAGAGTTCTGTGATTTCCCATGGTCTGCGAATGCGTCTGAATGAATGCAGAGCGAGGGGGCGGGGCAGCAGGTGAGAGAGCGCACCTGGGTGAGTCAGGTGTGTGACGTACGGCGCACGAACGAGGTTGATGTGAGGCCGGGACTGTTCAGTTGGTTTTTTGGCGTGGTTCCGGCCGACAGTCACCGAGTCCTGGAACCAAACCGTTCAGCAATAAATGTAATATGTAGTGCAGTAAAAGTGGAAGTTGGGGAAAAGATAATACTCCAAAAAAGTACAGATACTGCATTTTAGTACTTAAGTACTGTACTTAAGTAGTTCCACTTCATTACTATACATCTCTGTAATTGAGAATATAAAATTTCCCCTAATTCAAAAACTATGTGATGTTTTAAGGGATGTGTTTCTCGGGCTGATCTGCCACCTCAAAGTACTTCTGTGCAGGTTTGTGCTCTGGACGACGTCACAGGAACAAATTAAAAACAGCAGGTGTAAATGCAAAAGCATCTGGATAACGTAGATGCCGTTTTAATATGAGGTGTAAAGGCGGGACTGGAGTTGCCTTCATCACTCAGCCGTGGTTGAGGCTGGTTGCTCATCGTTGCCCAAGTATCTATCTGATAAACTGGTCGTCTGCACCAGTGTCAACCACGCGGAAATCCATTTGCACTTATTGCACCACCTGGCCAACCAGAACACCATTTCCATTTCGAGGCCGATCCCCTCCTCCCGCTCCTCCTCTGCGGAGCGCCCGGTGTCATTTCACTACGCCAATATTTGCCGGAGCTGAATGGAGCCGGGATGAGACGGGATGGAAAGGCAGATCGAGCTGCACGGCTCATTCAGGGAAGCGACGGGGGGAGGAGGCGAGGCCGAGCGGGGGGACGACAATCCATTTGTAACTGTGACCGAGCGCTCGAGGGAGTGAAGCGCCTCGTTTCCACACACACACACACACATGGTTTCATTAACAGAAACGCAAATGTAGGCTGTCGTACAAAATAAGGAACACACTTAACCTCGTGTGACAAAAGTAAGCCGTGTTAGCATATGCTGTGTTTGTGTGTAACAGAACATGAGTGGGGAACATGACATGTTACAACCAGAGGTTGCAATGAATGTTGGGAAATTTGTTGCACGTGAAGCAGAAAGACCGACAGTGGAGTGGAGCCAGTGTCGTGCCAGAACCGGAGCTGGGTACGAATGAATGAGCGAGTTAGTAGCTGCTGGACGAGAGCGAATCTGAGCTTGGCGCATATAGTTCTACACACATCGATACTTTACAGTATACAGTGCGTGTGTGTGTGTGTGTGTGTGTGTGTGTGTGTGTGTGTGTGTGTGTGTGTGTGTGGCCTCTGGTGTTTGTGGTCTGGCAACAGAACATTTCTCTTATCGTTACAGAAACAGACTCAAGGACACACTAATGGAGTGAAGGAAAGATGCTGCTGTCAGACAATGACATCCGGAAGAACACACACACACACACACACACACACACACACACACACACACACACACACACACACACTTGTATTGAGGCCATTCAGTTCGTAGCCTTGACATTAAAGTTATAATTCGTTACAATTTCCTAACCCTAACCTCTCTTCTGTTCTTTTGTTTTCTGCTTCCTGTCTTCTAAAAAACTTCGTTCCTGCTTGAAATGTAGTTTTACTGTCTGTTTCTGTCGAGTTTCTTGATTCATAGTTGACTGTGATATTTTTTATTTCTGAAAGCTTCATGACAAACGAGTGTGACATATTTGAATTTGGGCGTTGCAAACTTTGGCCGCTCCTCTTCTCTCTTCTCCTGCAGACTGAAACCTCTCCAACACGACATAAAACCACGGATGACATAATCTTAGAAAATCCTTCATCCGAGAAAGAGTGGAAACAATTCATCACGGCGTTATCGCGGAAGGAGCGTCGCTCTACCTGCATTTTACATCCTCATCAGGATCCAGAGGCCGCCTGAGCGGCGGCTCGTTATGTAAGAGCTTATCAGTGGGCGGTTGGTGTTAAGACTGGGAGCTGGAGCAGCTCTCCAGCATACTGAACATTCTGGTGATAGTGGGGCTTTAAAACCTTACATAACCCTCGCTTTTACACAGGGCCAAATATACTATACAATCACCGACGACAGCACCCAAGGGCATCCCTCCTCCCCTCATCTCCCATCCCCCAGCACCCAACCATTTTTCTTCCATCCTCCACCACCCTTTCTTCTTCTCCTCCTTTTTTTTTTTTTTTAAATTTCATAATCCAGGCGCTGGCAGCGGTGCGTGACGTGGGATAATGTTATCAGGGCCGGGCAGGATGGCGTGCTGATCCTATCCAGTTAATTGGAAGTTGTTTCCGAGTTTCACGGCCGGAGACGGGGACGGGAGCGGCTTCGGGAAGGCATGAACATGAGTCTGTCAACGTAACGCGTTTGTGACAGGCGAAGGAGAGAGAGGGAAGGAGGGGAACGCTTGAAACGTGTGTGATATTAAAGATGACCATCACAGGAGTAACAATAACCAGCATGGAGACGCACACGCTGGATCTGTTGGCTGTTGTCTTGCAAAAACTCATCACTCCAGTTTTGCTGACTTTCACTTTTAGCTTTTTATTCTACGTTCCGTATTTTAAATCTCAGGAAAAGTGCAGCTGCTCGTAGCGTTTAAGAATATTTGTGTATGCGGGATCGAGTCAGAATGAACTATGTGTTCATGTTAATAAAGGAACATGTCAGCCGATGCAACACTGATGTGTTTTTAATAGTCTTTGGACGATAGGGGAGCTCTATGGCACAGTGGGAGGAGAAGATATATCAGGCGTTGTTTGGAAGTCAGCGGTGGTTTGGGTCTTTTCTTCTGAACACAAAAGTACATCACAGATCCTTTATAGCAGTCGAGTCAAACTCATTTTAGCAATTTGATCACCAGGAAAGTCTAACCTGCAAATAATGACAACTCCAAATATCACAAAAAAACACAAGTACGTTCTGGAAATGAACAAAACATGAACGTGCTGCCTCAGATTTTACATTTTGGAAAGTCATTGGACCCTCTGGTGAGACAGTGTTGGTCGGCAAGGAGGAGGAAGCGAGTTTGGGTTTCCAGACTGAGAGCTCAGACCACCAAGGAGTTGTTGGTATCACAGGAGGTTTGGACCACCGGGAAGAAGAAAAAGAAGAAGAAGAAGAAGAGGAGGGAATAATGACGGGGAGCGGAGCCGGTGTCGTGCCAGAACAGGAGCTGGTTCACCAAGTGGCAGCCTCTTTGGACACAGTGGCAGAGGAGAAACGGTCGAACAGGACGGAGACGAAGGAAGATGAAAAAGTGACCAAGCGAGAGGCTGTCGAAGAAGATTGAATCTGGGTCCTGCTCCTCTCAGGCTCATTAAACTCTTTCATATGACTGCAGATGATATTAACCGTTGAATTTTGATTCAGTGCTGTCGAGATTTCAACCTTTACAAAGTCACTTCTTTCATTTTGCATTAACAGTCGTAGCGGCTGCAGCCATCACCACATCCTGCTGCATTAGTGGTCTAATGCAATGTTCTCGTCATTGTTTAACCACCCACATGCATCTGTATTTGCAGTATGACACGCAGCGGTCAGCGCTGTGTCGATGTAACATGCACGTCTGAATTCAACCTTAAAGCTTTAACTGAAACCTCGTCCAGGTTTCGGTTCCTGCTCATCAAATATTTCTTTCAGTCACACAGAGGTAAACTCCTCCTGTCCCCCCGAACCAGTTTCAAGGACAGATGTTAAAAATCAAAAGTCATTTGTGATGGTCACACACACACACACACACACACACACACACCTTTCACCCTGTGTTTGATGAGTTGCGCCTTGGGACACTCGACTGGACCTGAATGGGAAAATCAATAAAGAGATTGTGATGGACGAATGAGGCAGGATGGATGGACCCTGACAGGAGCTGCTTTCACACCAGGTTAGCAAGACTCCATCAGAGGACTCAATCTTCATGTGTCAGCGTGTGTGAACGGACCATGTGCTTCATGAGACTGCCGTTAAAACTAAATGTTGTTTTTATATTAGTGAATGAATTCAGACTCGCTGATTTCATGTGATTTCTGTCTATTTGGAAATGTTTGATGCCTCTTGTTTTGTGTTGTTTAGTACATTATGCAATATTGTAGCATAACATTAAAGGTGCAGTGTGTAGGATTAAGCGGCACCTAGTGGTGAAGTTACATATTGCAACAAATTGAACACCAATTATCCGTGCTTCATGTTACGACGATGCATGATTCGAATCGTCTCCACCTCCGGTTTGCAGCTACGATGGGTAGACTTTCACATGATGAGCGTCTTCCAAACCGAGTACCGTATTTTTCGGATTATAAGTCGCAGTTTTTTTCATTTTTTCATTTGGCCGTGCGACTTACACTCTGGAGCGACTTATGTGTGAAATTATTATTTTCACACTAAACCGCAAGAGGGCGCTCTAGGACTGTGTTGATGATTTCAACATTAACGGTAACTTATAAAAACAACTGAGAAAGGCTCAACAAAAACGGCACCGAAAAGAAAATCATATTCTGCAGATTACAACCTGCAAGTAGTGAAATATGCAGCCGAAAACGGTAATCGAGCAGCAGATAGACAACGTGCTGCCGGGAGAGGCTTGTCAACAGTGCAGTTGCGTCTCCACGCCCAGGTCGTTGCCAAGGAGATAAATATAAATGACTTTGCAGGAGGACCTTCTTGTTACCGCTTCATGCAACATGCAACTTTCCCGGAAGTCATTGGATGGATCGACAAAGCATGGGCTTCATTGTCAACCGAAACCATCCTGTCGGGATTCAGAAAGGCTGGAATAATTGGAACTGCAACTGACGATGAGTCTGACGTAAACGACGTAGAAGAGGAAGCGGCGCATCGTCTACCTCCGGTGTTGGGGGAGTTGTTTAAAAGTGACACAGAGGATGAAGATTTAGTGATTTGGAGTGAAACTGATGGTTTGGTAAACTTGTTAGCATGTTCTTTATGCTATAGTTATCTGAATAACTCCTAATATGTTACGTTAACATACCAGGCACGTTCTCAGTTCGTTGTTTATGCGTCATGTACCGTTAGCATACCGTACACTTATTCAGCCTGTTGTTTTTTATTCTATTTTTATTTTAAATTGCCTTTCAAGGTGACATGTCTGTTCTTGGTGTTGGATTTTATCAAATAAATTTCCCCCAAAAATGCGACTTATACTCCAGTGCGACTTATATATGTTTTTTCATTCTTTATTATGCATTTATTGGCTGGTGCGACTTATACTCCGGAAAATACGGTACTTCAATGTTTCCTCGGATCAGATCCAGAATGGTTTGACAACTTCAAACTCCACCGGGCATGAAGCACTTTGCATTTTACCGTGAGTAAATATGCTGCGTAGTTAAATTGTTTCCTTTTTGGCTGCAACGCTTCTTGTGGGGTTTCAAGCATTAACTACAATGGGCACAATTGGAAACACGTTGTACCGTGCCCGGTGGAATTCAACCGTAATTTACAGACAACTTTAAATAGCTACCAACGGAAGATGCTGCTAATTTTTTTTACTGCAATTTATGAATTAAAAAATCATTTACAGAGCAGAAAAACTAGCCAGAAACAGGCAAATCCCAAAAACAAACCACGTCCGAGTCAGGCGACGTTTGTTTTGATGAGCAGAACGAGTCAAGGTCAAATTTCTCTGTTGACTTGATGAAGTGAACTCTTCACAGCGGCTTCGCTCAGCTCAGTAAACACGTAAAAACACAAACGTTCACGTTGCAAAAAAAAGTCGGCAAAAGAAAGAAAGAAAAAAAACATTTCGGAGACGTCACTGGATGAATTAATGATGAATGAACGCCGCGGCACACTTCGCCTCTCAGACCTGCCGGGCTGCGACTTCACCGCCCGCCGTCGTTATTTATTCATGTGACTTCGCGGTGATAAATGATTCCGTCAGCACAGACTGGAAGACCGAGGAGAAGGAGGAGTACATGACTCCATTTAATTTTTCTCCTTTTAAAAAGTGGCCGACCCGCCTCGGATGTTAAAGGAGCTTCTGTCACATCGAGGAGGCTAAATTTAACTTGCATATTTTATATTTTATTAATACTTCATTAGGTTTATTATAGCACCGACTTCCTGATTAAACATGACACTGTTTCTATTTCTGCTTTGGGTTGATATGACTCAGTATTTGGTGCAGATTGATTATTTATGGACTGATTACACACTGATCGTTTTCCATCTTCTTGTTCTTTCTTTCTTTCTTGGCCTGTTCATCTGTCGGGTCATTTGTTTTTTCCTCTCACTTTCTGCCTTTTGCCTTTTGGCGTTCTGCTGGTTTGGTAATAAATGTTTGAGCTCAGGACGTGTGGAGGTGGAGGACTCTTGGAGGTAAGCAGGGGGGTGGATGCAGTTTGTTTTTTTCTGTTGTTTCTGTTTAGTCGTTTGTTTTATACAAAAAAAAACAAGTAAACGCAAATATATATATATATAGTCCAAATTATGGAGATGTGTTTGTGTCTGATATACAAGATTAAAACTGGAAGGTCTGTAAATATACTTTAATTATTAAATAACAATCAAACACCTGGAGGACAGGACTGTTTTCAGGAACCTTAAAATCTGATTTGGGGTTCAAACTGGAATCAGACTTGTCTCCTGAGACGCTGGTTCTTCATGTGTCCTGCACACAAACCTCACCTCTAGTTAGTTTTCAAACGTTTGCAGAGATTAAATGAAAAATGACTTTTTGAGCCTTTTAGATCAATTTTTTTTATTCTTATGTGAAAATATAACTATGTTTTTAAATGTGATGCGTGCTCACATGGGCTTGAACAAACAGAACCGGGCTCAGCAGCCTCCTGGTGAACAGTCAGGAGTCCAGCAGAGATACAACTATAAGTAATTATAATTAGTGATATATAAACTAATTTAAGTAAATTTTCTTACAGCCCATAATATATAGAAAAGATAATTTAGGATTCCCTTTATTTTATTCTATTTCTTTTTATTCTTATATGAAAATATATGTATGTATATATATATATATATATATATATATATATATATATATATATATATATATATATATATATGTATATATATATGTTTTATTCCCATACAAACAACAAAATGTGATGCATGCTTAGATGGGCTTGAACAAACTCAGGGCTCAGCGTTAGAGTTAGAGCTATACGTTATTATAATTAGTTATATATATATATAAACTAGTTCATTTTCTTACACCCTACAATATATAGAAAAGCTAATTTCACTTTATTTTATTCTAATTCTTTATTAAAACAACAACCAAGCATCATATTTTACAGCTGATGTGAGATCACGAGGTCACCGGCTCGTCACAGGACATTAAATCAAACTGACACCTACATCTCTGTCCCGCGCCTTGTTAGCGATCGCCAGAGCGCGCCACGCCGTCAATACTCTCTGAGTTTGACTGTCGGCCTTCAATAAATCCATCAGGTGTGAGGAAGAAGAAATTCAGTTTTATCCTTGATTGGTGTCACGTTGACTGCTGAATGGAAACATTGTTGTCTGTTGTAGTCATCTCTCCTCTATTGTTCGAGTCTTTCTCACCGTACTCTCTTCCTTCTGATTTCACAATCAGTTTAAAATTAGGATTTATTTCAGGTGACGGCGACTGTGGAGGAGAAACTTACAGAGCGGCTCAAAGTGGATATTGGATATTATGTAATTAATGGAGCCATTAGCCGCTA
>CM014083.1:35434654-35522689 GCA_004119915.2 Collichthys lucidus
CGGCCATGGAGCAAGCCTGCGAGGGGTCACTGACGCGCCCGAAGAAGGCGATCCCGCGGGGCTGTGGAGACGACGACGAAGAGGACGAGGAGAGCATCCTCGACACTGTCCTCAAGTTTCTGCCAGGACCTCTACAGGACATGTTCAAGAAGTAAAACGAAAAGCAAAACGAATCAAACGAACCCTAAATTCAGGGTCCAGTCTGGCCTGGGCTAGGCTGCGGGGCAAAGGGAGGCGGGGATGTTTGCATCGGGGACTTTAAGGGTTGAGAGAACTTGAAGAGTTGAAAGTTTGTGGGAGAGACTGGAGAGATTGGTTTGGGTGTTTGTATGCAGGCGGGGTTTGAGTGTGGAAGTTGTTGGGAGCGTTACGGATTCGGGAGGGGGGGTTCTTGCCAAACTGTTAGAGGCTACACACTGCCTTTCTAGAAATCTTAGTTATTTTCTACTCCTCGACGGTTGCGTCATTCTTCCCCCTTTTTATTTGCCACAGTTGCTGTACAACCTCTCAACTGCCACTTAGCACACTTCTTACAGTCAGTGAGTTTTTCCTGTTTTTATTTTTACACAGATTGAGATCAGACATTTTGATTTGGTTGGTCATGGCGATGGTGACCGATGGAGGAACAGTATTCCCTTAGAAGGACCGCGGACGCTTTCGTCCTCCTGCTTGTGTGGTTTTTCTCAAACGGCACTGCCACCATGTTTTCCAGTAGATGGAGCATGTTGTGTTTATTTAAATGGGTGTTTTCTACTTTTATGAACCTGGTGTAGGTCTTTATATCGATGAAAAAAAACAAAATCAGCATTTGAGTTTTTAGGACATGTGCCTTCATATCATCTCCTCCAGCAGAGGGATTGTAAATGAGGGTTTCATTTTCAGTCATGTACAGTTGTTGGTAGCATGTAGGCGCACGCGTTCAAGGATACAACATCGAACACTTTTGGAAAAATGTATTTGATATGAAGATGGCTTGTTGGAATATTTTGGGGTTTCCAGACACCATTGTTCAAACTAGGCACTTCTGGAAATCCAAGACCAAGTTTCCGAGGCCGAACAGTTTCAAAACTATTAAAACAAACATTATCCAACACAATCCAAAGTTTCTAAGCCTGTCAGCTAGTTAGACTGCCATTATGCTGGTAAAATACAAGATCTGGTAAAATACAAGATCTTGAACAAGATCCAACCACAAGATTTCGGAATATACCGTATTTAGCTCAAGGTATCGCCCATACAAGCGAGCGAGACTCGTTTGACCTTGTTTAAATCCCATTTCCAGAGTTTTTAGATAGCGTGGTCCCTGTAGACAATCAAAGCATCGAACACTTGGAAGCAGTGAGGGTAGCCGGTACTGTACATGTTGTCATTTCCTGTCTCATGCTTGGTTTAAAGTGGGTTCTATATTAAGCACTAGATTCAATGATTGCTATTAAGTGGCTCTTAATTTAAACTATTCTTATTTTCTTCTTCTTCGCACATGAATGCAAATGCCAGGCGATGTCTGTTTTTATTTATTTTTTTAACTTCTTATTTTAAATGATTACTCTTTGTGAATGTGCTGCCGAGTTTATTTCAATGCAACAGAAATTGTGATTTAATCCAGCGAACCTTTCCCTTCATGTTTTTAAATGCATAAGTTGACCTTGATCGAGAAAAAAAAGCTCATCGACATCAAGACCAAAGAAATACTGGTGAGACCTTACTATTTCTTTCGTCACAGCTGAAACGAAGACCTGCATGCCTGACTCGGCTTTTATTGTACGCGTGCAAAAGCCTGCAGGAGAAAAACACACAGCGGCCTGTTCAGCGTGTGCATGCATCCCAAAGACCACCGCCAAACTAAAACGATACTCTCCTGTTTCCTCCAAAGTATTCCACGGCTAAACAAAACCAGATACGTCAACTGTAGACTGAGCCTGAGAAGAGCTGACTTAGAGTCGAGTATATTCTGCATCCTGCATCTCTTTAATCCAACGAAATATCATAGTGATTTGTCATATAGCATTTACGTAGATGTACTGTAAATGGAAACGATCTCTACTTAGTGAAACCACCTTAATATATGGACATTTATCGGTAAAACAAAGCATGTTGGTTAGTCCTTAATGATGCGGTGGTTTTTCAGTGGTTAGTTATACGACGGTGTATGATTAATACATTGTTCCGTGAGTTTGTAAATTAAAATATTAAGGATTAATAAGACTATTGATGAAGTCGTCATAAGCACTATAAAGGCGTTTTCTTTTCTTCTGTTCGTTTTCTAGCTCAGATAGGACTTTTCACTAGACGAAGCCATATTGTTTAGATCGCAATAATTACTTAAAATGATAAAAAGAGAATATTTCATTGAAAGTTTAGCGTCTCATGTTTGTTTTCTGTAAAATTAGAAGAGAAGATATTTGCATATCCGTTTGTAAATCCTCACCGTTCGTGTAACTTTAAAGATGTATACTAATGTATACGCAAAAAAGATGTACGTAGAAAAAAGAAGCCATTGTTCTAACTGTCTCAGTGTACGACATGTGTACTGTAAGTGTGTGTGTGTTTATACGTGTGTGTCTTTCTACATGTCTGTGATGTTGATTCATATAGTCCTGGTTTTTACTACATTAACGTGTCTTTGAACTATTTTGTGCACAGGCGGCAGCTGGGGCGACTCCCGAGTTGTGCCACGTCTAAAAAAAAAAAAAAGAAATAATACTTAACACATTCCTTTCAAAATGTTGAGCATGCAAATGTTTGGTAGAGAAGAGAATACACCAAATGTCAAAAGACAAAAAAACAAAACAAAAAAGGCTATTAGACTATTTCCTGTTTCTGAAAGAGTCTCCAGGCAACAGAATCCATGCATTGGATCCAGACAGATCAGCTGACGCGACGGGCTTGTTGAGTGTTCGATGTTCTTTGTTGTCTGAGGTTTGATGAAGCTTCAGGCTGTGATCACACAGGAGCTGTGGAGCTAATATGTGAAGAAAAACACCAAGCTGTGTCCCGGTTCTGTATTTTAAGTTTGTAGTTTGTAGTGCGTTCACACGGGAAATGTGACAAAATAAAGTATACTCCAATTTCAAAATCAGTTTCAGAACTATGAACTTTTGAAGCGTTGAAATTAAATTCCGATATTTTATCTCCTAAAACAGCGGTCCCCAACCTTTTCTGCGCCACGGACCGATCTCATGTAAGACAATATTTTCACGGACCGGCCTTCAAGGTGTGGGAGGGGTAAATATGACAAAATAAAATGATGTGACCGGCATAAAAACAAATATAAAGTGCATAAAAATACAACTCACCATTACGCTGAATTAGTGGGAGCCCTGAGCTTGTTTCTCCGCAACGAACCGGTCCCATCTAGGAGTAATAGGAGACAATGACGAAGTGTGTTCTTTATGTCTAGTCTATTCCGTAATTTAGTTTTGGTCGCTGAAGAAGCTTTCCAAAGACGTTACTTATTTTTGCTTTGAGGGCTTAACCGTATCACGTGACCAAGACGAGCATCTTGACCTGTCTTAACCTGAGTCAAGAGGCACAGACGGATGTAATTGGGAAAGAATCCGGCCATTTTTTAAAATAAAACATCTATACATATATTTATATATCTCTGTGCGGCCCGGTACTAAATGACCCACAGACCAGTACCGGTCCGCGGCCCAGTGGTTGGGGATCACTGCCCTAAAAGTCCCTGCTCAGGAGGAACTCTGAAGGCAGCACTGTACATTTCTGATTGGTCGAGTACCAACAACCAACGTTCTGAAAATTCTTTAACTGTAAACCAGTTGGTTTTGTTCACTGGGCTCCGACACATCAACAAGGAGTTAAAGATTTGTTGCCTTTTAGTTCTTCGAAATGTTGTTGGAGGACTAAAGTTCTTTGGGTACAAACGTGTCTTTGTGAGATAATCTCTGCTTTCTTGTTAAGTTTTCTAATTGAAAACTGGCATTGGCGTTGAAAAGTCAGACTTTGGTTCATGGCTGGTGGAACACAAAACATTTAGGTTTAATTTGGGAGCAGATAGATAAATTAATATGGTACACGTTAGAACGGGACACAGCTTTTTGATTGCTGGGTACAATTTAACAAGAAATACAAGCTTGTGACTCAGTCATCGTAATATTTGGTTTGCATATTTTGCATGAGCACCAACTCCGGTTTGGACAAAGTGTCAAACAACTGAGACTCTGGCAGCCACATCTAACCATCTATCAAACTAATTAATGATTCGGATCAGTTGATTCTCCAACAAACTGACAAGGCTTGAATTCACCGTCTGTGATCACAGCCTGAAAACATTGACTCTGAGATGAGTTGAAGGCTTTTCAAAAGACAATGGGAGACGTGCAATTAAAAAAAAAAGATGAATAGATACTGTAACTAAAATATTAGCTTTTTTTTATATACTAGATGTATTATAGTACTAAAAACTCAATTTTGATTTCAGTGTAAAAATCATGCAAATTGTCCTGTCTCTATATGAGAGACCGGCCTGCAGAGAGATTTATTTTAATGCAGTCGCTTTGCTCATCCTCATGCACAAGCCACCCGTGTCGGAATAACGCTCGACGTCCGTCACATGAATTTAAATGATCGCAGTGCAGAAGCTGTTTTTGTTTGACTCGTTCCGGATGAATCACCTCGATTTGTTTCCTGCGTTAACGCAGGGATTCCCCACGACTCCAGGTCACATGCCAGTTTCACCTACAGCACGTGGATTAAGTTTTTTCAAGCCTCGTTTCTCCCAGGTGGCGTAAACTGGGACATAAATCCTTGACTAGGCTTAATTCACGGGCCCTTCATGGAAACTACAGCCATACATCCTCTGTATGTAAAATAGTCTCTCAGCGGGACTCGTCTCGAGGCGTCACAGCATGTGAGCTGCCTTTTTAAAAGGGCTATTACCATGTCATCTGTGTGTGAGGTTAGTGCTAACTCATCTGTCGCGTCTGTGCTTGTCCTGGCGTGGAGTGTCGTTTTAATACATCCTGGTTGCATGAGATACTTCAGTGTGGAAAATTGTGTTTGTGGCTTTTCAGTTTAGATAAACACCTGGGTCTGTAGATAATAGAGTAAAAGCAACAGGGGGTTATAAACAATAAGTATTATTTTAGATGGAATATATGGACCGTATATTTTGCTAACACAGAAGCAGACGTGGGTGAATGTGAGAGATGAAAAACGCAAGTTGTAGATTTTGACACGAAAAGGCCACAAAGACGTTTAACAACCGCATCGAATCCCGACTTCTCTAAAAGCATCTTCCGTCGACGGGGAGACTCAATCTAAAGAGATTGCAACTGAAAACCTGGATCATCAAAGCATCTTCTGTTGTCAGGAGCCCTGAAACATGCAGAGAACTGAGAAACAGGCTAAGCTTGGAACTGCCATTCGAAACCACAGTCCCTTTCCTTGAGTTTGGTGATATTTCTCATTACAATGCATCAACACAAAGTAAAGTATACTGGCAGTGTGCATACGACATCAATGTTTACTTCTTAGATTTAACTTGAGCGGCCGAAATGGAGAGAACATTTAGGAATAAAAGAAAAATCTTTCCTTTAAACTCGATCGTTCATCCAACTCCAAACACGGCTGGACTTTTTTTCTACGCTCTGTAACGATGTCGTAACATTTGTGTTTTTTTTGTAACATTTTTACGTATACACACGTACGAATATTGTTGTAACTGCCCTGCTGATTCCTGCCAGTAAAGCGAACGCTCGGCGACACCGTTCACGTTAGGAAGCTCGTCTTATCGCCACGTTTACTTTCCCTTCAGTGGAAGTCGAGATTTCTGGCGAGCACAGCTGTTACTGTGACGTGTAACTCTCTGAATACATTCCAGTCTCTTTTGGCATTTGCACTAGAATACGTTGAAATGTTACATTAACAACGGTTATGGCATCTAAAAAGTCGACACTACTAACTACCTGTATTTCCTTTTTTACGTTTGCCTGCCCTCTGAATGGTTGAAGTTGAAAGACCACCACCGTGGTGACCGGGGTTAAACACCTGGCAGCAGCAATCCCTTTAATTTGGCCATATGCGTCAATCGACACAATTGGCGACGTTCACAGGTTTGCTGATGATGTGACCCCATGTGAACAGGCTGAAAGTGACTAAATGCTGAAGAGTGGAAAACAAAATGGGAAAAACATTTAAAGAAAAAAAAGTAAACGGGATAAACAACCGGAAAAGGGAAATGGATTTTTATTAAAGTTCCTACAATTGAATCAAGAGGGTCTTTTTTAATTCAGGGTGAAAATAATTTCAGGGTGCAGAGGTTAAGAATGTAAAATATAAGTTCTTATGCTATTTTTTCCTTACTTGCATGTCATATACTCTATGTGAAGCCCAATCACTGTAAAACTGTCTCATCGATGGAACTGAATCATTCTTTTTGGAAACTAAATGCATAACACTAATAATAATAAAAAAAATGTTTATAAAAAGCTCCCTGTGTTTTTTATTCTCTGTGTTTCTAGCTGTTTGAGGACCCTGTGCAAGATGATATTTGGGTGCCCCCTTTACTTAATTAAATAAAAATAAAATGGACCATCCTGCATATTAATGTGCAAACAATAGGAAACTAGTAAGTAGGAAACATTCACATGTAGCCTGATGTTTGAGTCTGCTGCATAAAAATCAACAGAAATCAGCTTTTAGTTATTATTATTGTGATGCCATGATAATGATAATGGTGCGTACCATTCTCCTCACCTAAGAGACACCTGTCATCATCCTGTCGTACCTGTCGGGGTGAATGGGGGAGCCCTCTGGTGGCTGCGGGGCCACTATGCACATAGCAAGAAATGGTAGTGGTATTTTTAAGAAAGCACATTCATTAGTTTCATTGGTTTTATTGGTTGTTGTTAAAGGTCCAGTGTAGGTTTAGTTGTATCTTGTGGAGAATGAATCTATTATGTCTATGAAGGCAGCAACAGGTCTCTGTGACCCTGGACACCACAGTGTGGAGATAGACTGGCACCTACTGTTCCCAACCAAAGACAAACAACTGATACTGCTGAGGACCTCAAGGCCACACGGGACCTCGTTAACCTCAGGAGAGAAAATTCTGTAACAGTATCTAAGTTGCATTTTTCACTGACACTTTCTCTTTATCTATTATTTTTTTTATCTATATTTTATCAAAGAGCCACATGTGTTATAACAATGAGGCTTTTACTTCCTGAACCAAAGGTGTGAACCCAAATAGCTCCTCCCACAAAATGGCACACCTGTACCTCATGTTGCCACACACCACGTGTTGCTTTGAGTAGATCTGACTTTACAGAGAGAAATCACTGTCCCAGCATCAACATAAAGCCACAATCAAACAGAAACACCCACGATGCATGAAGTAGGTGTAAAACAAAAGTGGTTTATTTGAGACACCTGTATGATTTGTGGCAGCCGGTAGAGTCTCTTTCTCCAGTTTATATGAAGTTACTAAGAGGTTTCCTCTACCATCAAAACTCTCTCTCATATTTCTGAAAACATTGGAAATATTCACGTTGTAATGAAAACATTTAGTCTGTCAGATTGATTAAGTTCTTTAGGTAATCTAAGTGTATGTTTATGTGTGTGTGTTATGTGTATTATTTAAACCTTTGAAAAATAATGTTTATTAAGTTATTTGCTATCAATTCTCGAGACCATCGGAGCTTAAGTAAAAGTATTAAATCAGCTGTTAGTTTAATATACCAAAGTGTTTCTGAGGCAGAAAACTTCATTTATACAGTTACTAATAAAACAGAGCCGAGGAAACGAGATCCCTCAGTAACTTTTTAATTCTTCTGTATGTTCCAGGGTTTTAATAAAGCTCGTAGTGAATATATTAATCACCAAAGGCACAGCCAATGAAACTAATCCCATTTTAAAAACAGTGTGTGCATATGTTAGAGGCTGATAATGCAGCCTGTGATTGCAGACGGACAGAGACTCATAGCAGCAAATATTTTTCAACAATACTACTGAAGCTGAAGTATGAGCACGTTCAGTCGCTGTATCCGATTTGCGGCACTTATTTAAAGGAATATTTCACCCAGAACGTGTGATTTAAAAATATTCCCCTGATTGGAATGGTGGCAGCGAGGAGTCATCTCAGCTGTTCTGTATGTTTGACATCTACAAATGAAAAACACATAAATGAGTTCGAGTCTGCCCGGTAACACAAGGCCTCGATTTCTGCAGCTGTTTCATTTCCTTCCTCTTAAAAAAAAAAAAAAAATCAAAAAATGTTTAAAACTGCTGAAAAGAATATTCTAAATACTTCTTCTAAAATTTTGAGAATTTTGTGAGTCTAAAAATGTTCGAAAACACTGAAAATTTTACAAAATAATTATTATTTTTATAATTTTGAGATTTTTTAAGTCTAAAAATGTTCAAAAACATTTTTAAAAAAGTTTAAAATATTTAAAATACAATTAAAAAATATTTTATTTCGATTTTCTATTACTATTATTTAATTTTTTAATATAATTTTCTCCTTTATTTATTAAATTATTTTATTTTAATTTATTTATTTTAATATTTTTTTCTTTTATTATATTATAACATTTTATCATATAAGCATTTTGTGTTGCATGTTTTGTATGAAAATTGCCTTAGAAAATAAAGTTTGCTTGATTGATTGAACTATAAAAGAGACACTATGGTTTGTCACTCGTGCTGGGTGATATTAAGGTTTCGACAACATGGATCCTTCTTCAGCAGTGACGGCAAAGTTGTTGTAGAAACCTGTTGTTCATTTGGCTCGATGACAGATTCTAATATCAGAGCACATTCAGTGAAATGTATTAATGATCACAGCTTCTTAACATAACAGCTCGAGGCTGCTTCCTGTGTGCGGTCCTGTCTGACAGGTGTTCACATACAGTCACACAGGTGTGTACAAACAGTCTCCTGCTCTCTGCTTCTTAACGCCGCCGCTGCCTCGCTCAGTGTTTTGTGACTGATGAATTACCAGCGGCGATTTGCTCTTTTACAGTCGTGTTAATCCTGAATAAAAAGGCTCGGATTAGCGTGTGTGTGTGTGTGTGTGTGTGTGTGTGTGTGTGGGCTGTTTGTAATTTCCAGGGACCAATAGACTTTTTTTCTCGTTAAGGGGCTTTGAATGACGGACGGCAGAGAAGAGGTTTAGTGTGTTTCTGTCTCCTGAGGAAAACTCGACACGAAGCATTTACATTTAGAGAGAGATTAGCTGTTTGCCAAGAACAGAGTGTGTGTGTGTGTGTGTGTGTGTGTGTGTGTGTGTGTGTGTGTGTGTGTGTGTGTGTGTGTGTGTGTGTGTGTGTTTTCTGAAGGCAGGCATGTATCTTGGAATGGGTGTAATTATGTTTCCAGTATTCCCGTTCAATGTAACAACACAAACAGTCCTGTGGGAAAGTCCGAGCCGTGTCTTGTTGTGGGAAATGGAAAAGCCGTCACAAGAAATATATTTGATTGAGAGTCACGGTACGTGATTTGGACATAAACCTAAAATTTTAACCTAAAATCTTCTTGGACTGAGATTAAGAACGACCTCTATAAATTTGTTGAGTTATTGAAATCTTAAAATTTGATTGTGGCGCTTGACGAAGTGCCATAAGGTCTTTGAATCATCTGGGGAGCATGAATCTTCTCAGGAAACTTGGTTATATTATGAAATATCATTTCTCATTTTCAGGCTTTTTTCTCGTCTCCATCAGGTGACACTCGGGGAAAAGGTTCATCCTCTGAGGAGCACGGACATTTTAAAGACATTTCTGTGGATTACAGTTTTTCGCAGCTTTCTAGAGGCTAAACTAAACATCTGAAATCTGTGTGATACATCATCTGGTGACCATGAATATACACAGTAAATGTCATAGAAGTGTCTTCATTAGTTTCAGATATCTTGAGTGAATGTTGCAGTCAGACCTCATGGTGGCGCTGGAGCAAAGGTCATGGAGTGTCAGAGTGAAAATGGTTCATCCTCTGGGATTAAATATATTCAGGATATTTCATAGCAAGGCCTTTATGGTCACAATTATGACGTGATGGTGTTAGACTAGAGGTCAGAGTTATTAGGGATTATCCTCTGAGGATCGTAGTTGCTCTTGACCAAAGTGATGGATCATGTGACTCGGACAAACCAAACGGAGGCAGGATATCTTTAACTCGAGCTGCTGGGTGTGGACCCATGCAGCGCAGGATGGAGGCAGATGATGGGTTTGGGTCGTGTTCTTTGTGTTTCCCTGTGGGTCCCTGTGTTTTACAGGCAGGGGTGGGACCCTCAGCTGCACTGGGACAAAGCCAGGAGGGAAAATCACAGACATTTGAGCTGAACATGAAGGAAAGGGAGGAGAGATGTAGGAAGATGAGAGAGGGAGAACGGAGGAGACTGACTGATGACGGAGGAGGAAGGAGAAGGCGTCGGTTTGAAGTGGACGTTACAGCTGTGCTGACAGATTCTTCATTTCTCCTTCCACTTAAAGATTATTATTATTATTCAGATGATTGTGCACCAATGTAAACAGAGTTATGAATATTAGATTTATTTTATAAACATCTGATATGTCAGCAGTGCCACCTACTGTTTGTGAGCAGCTATTACATCCTTACAACCTTCATGCAGCTTTCTGCTTAATATATTTTCAGGCTTTTGATTTCAAAATGACAAACTATGCAACAACATCAGTGTGGTCAACAGCTGAGAGACCTCACCAGCATTCAAGTGTCTCTAAGTAAGGTCACTGTGAGACTGTGTTGCCCCTGGCTTCTGGGTGACATGCTGGAAAAATGAACATATCAAAGGTCAGACACTTCCCTTCCTTTAATGCTTCTGAAAAAAAGTTTAAAATGTTCAGAATATTAAATAAATAAATATTGAAAATACATTTTTTTTGGAAAACGTTGTAAGTCTTAAAATGTTCAAAAACGTTTAAAAAATATTCTAAATCTATTTTTTTTGAAAATCTAAAAAAAAATAATCTAAAAATGTTTAATTCTGAAAATCTTAAAGTCTAAAAATGCTGAATACTATTCAAAATATATGTATTTTTTTAATTTTAAAAGATTTGTAAGTCTAAAACTGTTCAAAAACATTTAAAAAATATTCCAAATATGTATTTTTTTGAAAATCTAAAAAAAAAAAATGCTGAAAAAATATTGAAAATATTTTTTAGAGAATGTAGGTCTAATTAAATGTTGAAAAAAACATTTTTCAAAAGTTTAAAATGTTCAAAATATTCAAGATACAGCTTAAAAAATATTTTATTTAGATTTTCTATTACTATTATTTAATAATATTTTTTAAATATTTTCTACGTTATTTAATTATTTTATTTTAATTTATTTATTATTATTTCTTCATTCTTATTATATTATAATATCTCATATCATAAGCATTTTGTGTTGCATGTTTTGAATGAAAATTGCTTTACAAATAAAGTTTGCTTGATTGGTTGAACTATAAGACAGACACCATGGTGTCATAGATTTGTCACTCAGGTTTAGGGGATATTAAGGTTTCGACAACATGGATCAAAGACACTATTTATACCAAGATGTCTCTCCCCGTAATATCTGGTCTGTTGGAGCATTATGGGGAAAGTTCATGGATAACATTTATAACAACATTTATAGATTTTTATGATTTCTTTCAGCTGGTTCATTTTCTGAATTAATCAACAAGATAAAATCCTGAAATGCTTATTTTATTATTCAAGATTTCCAAAATAGATTTTCCAGAAAATACTGACACTGATTTTTAAAAACAGATGTATCATGGTAGAGAATTTTATTTATGCTCGCCCTCCTCTAACCTTCATTGACATCGGCAGACAATGAAATATCTTCACAGTGCAAACTGCTGATGTTCTTCTGTCTGAAGGTGATTTCAATCTTCTGTTACAAACACAAGCTTGATGAGTGCAGGCCAAACAACAGGAGAGGGAGCACTTTAAACGTTAATGAGATTCTCGTGTTGACGGCTGTTCTGGTGTGGAAGGCGACACATCAGCAGCTGGGATTTGGTTTGAGCTTTGGGTCAGGCCACAGATCGACCAAAGCCCCGACCTGCTGTGAACACCTGGGACGGTCAGCTGACCTTTGATATGTTAATGATGAAAAACACTTTTCCCTTTTCACGCATGCCAACAGAAACCAGGGGCAGTACAGTCTCACAATGACCTGACTGAGATACACTTGAGTAAAGATTAAAAAGAAAAGTCTTAAATTTGCTCTTAAAAATATTTTCTTTCAAAATCTAAATCATGTTCATAGACGTCGGATCAGAGAAGCTGAGAAACCTGGTTTATGATTTTCCACAAATGTCATTGTGCTGCATGTGGGGACCTCTGACCCAGACTGCTAATTATTAGTCTAATACTTACAAAAAAAATCATAATAGTCACAACTCGACCTTCAGCAAAACTTCTAAATGATGAACAATCAACTCAAATCAACCAAAATGTAGTTTTATCGTAGATATTAATGTTATTTAATATAATACACATTATTTGTATTTTCAGTGGTTCTTATTGTAAACTGGAATGAAGTCAGATAAACTTTACATAATAGAAAAAGCTTCATTTCTCAAAGGTTTATTCGTCATTGTGGGTCTTCTTTTTGTGCTGCAACATTTATCCTCTGTCGCCCTGCGTTGCAGTTCATCCAGCCATTGTTGAGTTTAAGTTCTTCACATCAGGCTGCAGTGGCAGTTTTAAAATGTTTTCGCTTTCCAGTTGCAGATTTCTCCGGAGGCTGCGAGCGGCTGCTTGTGGAAGGCTCCCATCTAGTGGACGTCGTCTGACATTGCATTGCATTGTCAGGTGAAAGTGCACAGTTAAGTAACAACAGCTTACCATTGAACTGTACACATGATAGTGACTCTTATCAGCAGTCTGCAGGCTGAGTGCCAACGTCAGTTTGTATTTCTAACCGAGGCCCACTGGGGAAAACTAACACATGTAAACATCCATACATGTCAGACTGTTTATCTCTGACGGGTCATCACATGAGGCCGAGACAGGACTCGTGTTTAAAAGCTTTATTTATTTACAATAAGACACTTCTGGCTGTCCGCCACGTGGAATGGCAGTTCACATATTTACAAGTATTTACATGACAAGAAGACGTTTGCTTCTTCTTTTGTGCTTCATCTGCTGAGTGGTTAGTGATTGCACATTCATACTGCAGACTTTTTTATATGCATGAAAAATGGAACGGTTCTTGTGTGTCATATGTATCTGAATATTTGCGTTTAAGATGTAAAATTAACTTGTGAAACTCACTTTTCTTAATATAAGAAACACACATAATAACAATATGTACAAGTGCACGGTAACACGGGATGCACATGCAGTCCATGTGCAATGAAAGAACACGATGTGTCGTTTTCAACACAACACGTGAGCGGTTAATTCACTACGAACTCGCCTAGATTTTAATTTGACGTTAAAATATTTGAAAATTAAAGTGCGTCTGTGCACTGATTACACATGTGACGATCATTTTGATCACGTGCTGCAAAGAGATGCTAGATTTTAAAACTACTGTCACATCCTTTATAAACATTTAGCTCCGTCTGCATCATCAGTTCACATTTCTTCATCTCCATCAGAGGAAAGTGCATCGATTTGGCGATTTGCAGGTCACAAGACGTCCGGTTAAAGCCACGCTACATTTGGTGTCTAAGTTACATATCAACGACAATTGCTCAGCAGATAAATGAAGTTATTGTTGAATCAATTAAATATCTTTAAAAGGTAAATACTGATATGTTAAAGATTAGAGCCTAAAAGTGTTTCTAACCTCGACGTCTGAGGACCTCAAAATCACCAAATCAAAGTGTCTGACACTGTATTATTGTGCACCCCTCTCACAGATAGATAATGGTCTCTTCCATGAAAAAACTAAAAGGTGTGCGAGCACCTGTCCAAGCGTGACTTTCTGCTCTTCTGTCCCGAAACAAGACGATAAAACGGAGGAACACGCAGAGTTCTTTGGTAAATTAGCGTTCGCTAAATGATGACAATGTTTGACACGAAAGTCATCCGTGTGTCCAGTGTTAGCTTTGTTATGCTACATATGATTTTTAGGATTTATTTAGCAACTAAATGTTAGAAGATGACTGTCGACTTTCACCACAACGTTTCGAATTGAAAGAATCGAGTCAAAGTCAAACAGCAGTGAAGATCGGCGCTTACAGCACCTCCTGATTGACCATTTTTAAATAACCAAAACTGAAACAATTATCTTCAGTTATCAGGAACAGTTGGGCTACATGCCATTTAAAATGACGTGTAAATGTAGCCTAACTTTTTACGTTTTGTCACTTCTTGATTTAATGCAAATTAGCAATGAGTTTTAGGGACGACGGGAAGAGGTGAGAGCTGCTGTAGCTCAACACGCTACATGAGCTCTAAAGTCAAGGCTCTGTCCAGGAACACATGGATGACTTCAGTGACCTAATTTTTAAAAAAATACTACCTTAAAACCTCATTGACCTCAACAACCTTTGTGTGGCTATAGAGTCAATGTTTCTCAGGGCTAAATTATGTAATAACTTCACTGTGAAGTTTGTTTAGTGCAAGTTAGCATCAGCTACCAGTCTCTCTCGTCTCAAAGAAACTGCTGCTGTGAGCTTATTTGCCAAAAATAAGCGACTCCTTTTTTTTTTTTAATCACCAAACTGTTTCCTTCTCTTCTTCTTTCATCCTAGAGGCTCCTGAAGAACTGAAGGGAGAGCTCGTAGCTCAGGAACATGGTGGCGCTCATCGGAAATCCTCGGATGGCGTTGACCGACGTTCCGCGGAAGAAAACCTGCACACGAGAACGTACAACTCTTAGTGAAACACAAACTTAATCCACAGTGAACACAGTCTGATCGTGTCCTGTAAGAACTCATTGATCTGGAAACGTTGGTCCGTTTTGTTGCAACACTAATGACGCTCGGTTTTTGATCACGTGACTGTGATGAAGCTTTTTTTTTTTTCTGGATAGTTTGTCGACATTTTGTAACCTCGGGTGTCATGAACATTCGAGCTCCTGGACGCATCATTTGGCAGCACGTGTTGTTGGTTTTAGTCCGACAGGACGGCCATGTTGCAACCGTTCACCTGACGTGAACCCGCTAAACAGATCCACCGTCGACTCCTAACAGCTGCATCTATTAAAAGCATGTCGTCATTTTGGATGAATGCTGTGTGTTTTATTTGCGTTTCATTATATTTTCCTGCTTTCTGAAAGTGTCTGACTTCATGTGTACATGCTCACGGCTGCATAATATTTACCACGAGAGGCTGGTCTGTGTGCAGCATGTTGAGCTTTCATTCACAGAAAGACTCACATGATCCAGCACACTTCAGGGAATCGGAGTTCTGAGAACGCAGCTCGACTCTCAGCTGGGCGACTGTTTTTTTTCTCAGGTTTCATCTCGAGATGACTGAACCATCTGTTACATTTTCAGCAGCGGGTACAGTAAGCCTGCTGTGTGTTTACATCTCTAAAAACAGAAATGGACTCTGGGTTATCTGATCGCATTTATAGCCAATTAAACGATTACAACGAGGATCTGGAAGGGCAGAATCTAAACAAGCTGAAACAAGTCAAAGTCTGAACGAGGATGAGTTTGGTACTGCAACCAAATCATTGATATATTGTATAAAATAAAGGTTGACAGTGGAATTGTAGAATTTCCTTTACAGCGCTCGAGCTGAGCATAAACCCAATTAAAATAAAAATATTTCACGACCAAGGTGTGACGTTACACTGAAAGTCTTTAACATCCTACTTTAATCGAGTCGGACGCCTCTTCATGATCTGTTGCTTTCCACTTGATACATGATAACCTCATGTGACCTACGACTAAATATAGTATAGACAAAGTGGCTGTATCTACAGTACAAGGAGTTTATAGCCGACGCTTACAGTAGTGCCACTAGAACAACTTAAAGGTCATCTTTAGTTTGATGAATTCCACAGAAAATCTTGTTTCCACCTCTGGCAGAAGAAAATTTGAGGCTTTTCCTCAACATACTTAATATAGTTGACAATAAACTTAATTTAACTTAATCGCAGCGTTTTGATGCGCCTCTAATATCTATCTATACTTAATTTCTCACTTTCTAAAGACCTGAAGATGTGTTGGAAGTCATGAGGCTCATCCACACTGCTGTAACTTTTCTGCACCTGCTCTAACAGCGGCGGCAGAAACAGTGTGTGGGCGATGAAGTGACCGCTCACCTGCGTTCCCTCCGTCTTGTAGCTGTGGATGATGCAGTGTACGATGCCCTTGTACTTCCTCTGCAGCTGAGCGTCGGCCTGCATCCGACTCTTCACCACATCGGCCGGCGTGGCCGTGATCCAGGAAATGGACCCTGGAGTGAAGGAGGAGAACAAACTTTAGTTGCTGCATGCCAGGTCCTTAAAGTCAGATTATACGGCATCAAACGTGGACAAAGTAAAGTTTTTAAAATGCATTTCTGTGAAGAACAGGAGCACTGATGAACTTTGAGTGAAACACGTTCTAAGTTTCCCTCCATAGATCTGAAGGCTCCTCTAAACCTCCCCATATAAGACAAGCTGACCTCAGAGCAGGTAGACCGAAACTAACGGACAAAAACTAATGATGCATTCAAGTTCAGTCAATCATTCATGGTGACAGGCGACAGAGTGGAAAAGCAGCACCAGCAGCAGCAGCTCACACCTCAGCTGACACACAAAGTTCATAAAGAAATCCTAAAAGCTTTGCTTGAGATGTCTCCACACATCCAGGCCTCGCTGATTTACAGCATCAGCTGATCTTCCAGCTTCCACCACATTTTTCAGCTCGGTCACGTGTTCATAGGTGGCCAGCCTGCATCTGGAAGAAACTCTTTCTGTACCACTGAGACCAAACAAATCCTGAAGCAGACTCAGCGGGCCGGTCACTGTTTATCCACAGCTCATGTTCGCTCGGGCCGAGCCGTGTGGTTGGCTGGAGGCCTTACACACCTCCTGCTCTGTGCAGTTTCAGTTGATTTCTGTCAGAAACTAGATCACAATACTAACAAAGGTCAGATTAGATCATGTGTTATATTAACTTAGATCCAGAATCACGTCGTGTTTTAAAAAAGCCCCATCTGCACTTTTAGAAACTCCAGTTCAAGGCAACAAACAGTCTGTGACACAGCAAGATGATGAAGTCATGTGTCAGGTGTGTGATGTATTCGAAAAACTTAAACCCACAGCCGAAATATTACGAGACACTTACTTACCAAAAAAAATAGTGTCAGATTCAAATTGAACAATACAAATTCAAATGATTCAAATTCAGTTTCTGGTGACTTAAGTGTCCCAACTGTGCGCTTGGTGTGAGCTAAAAGAACTTTTGTAATTTGAAGTAAAACATTAACATTTAAAAGGTTAAAAACACTGTTTCTGTCAGACACTGATAACTTCTGACATTGGATTATCCGACGACCATGAACTGCTTCATGGAGATAGTTTGGCGGCTGCTGCGATTGGCCAACAAAGTCTGTTTGTTGAAGAAATCTATAAAATATAATAAATCGAACCCACTTGCGGCAGACTGCGTGGGCGTTGCCATGTTGACAAAAATATTGTTTGTCTGCAACTATGTCGAATATCTGCAAATGTCAAAAAACTTTTCAAACAGACTCAAAGATTTGTCGATTAATTTGGGAAAAATGGTCAGTTGGTGGCCGTAATCCTCAAGCAGCCGTTATGAGACCGACCCAGGGAGTTCTTTGGTGTTCATCCAGGAACAGTTTGACTTCATGCCAAAGATCCGAGTGCAGTGACGGCTTCAGTGTCTTGAATCTGCAGCTGTGCTGCTTTCACACGCTCGTCGTGTTATAGATCTGTTCCATGGTGGAGTCACTGCAGATAGAGCAGTGAGCTCTCTGTGCAGATACTCTCTTTCCAACCATCAAACTTCCTCTGAGGAAGCGTTCACGCCCATTTCAATCCTCTAGTCTCATGATTTCTCCATGTGGTGAAGCATCAGTGTTTTCCAGATGCTGTTAAAGCCAAATAACTGATCAATTCACCCCAATAAAAGCAGATCATCAGCACTTTTAAGCCTCATATCGATCAGTGTGGACCAGTGATGTTCACAAGTCATTTTTTCCAAGTCCAAGTCAAGTCCAAGACTTTGACGGCAATGCCAAGTCAAGTCTCAAGTCTTTTGTCCCAAGTCAAGTCTCAAGTCTTTGACGGCAATGCCAAGTCAAGTCTCAAGTCAAGTCTCAAGTCTTTTGTCCCAAATCAAGTCTCAAATGACCGAAATAAACGTTATCATTATGGTACCATGTAAGGAAAGCACTATATAAATGCAGTCCATTTACCCCACACACATTGCACGATGCTGTTCGTCTATTACCAGTCTGTGTGAACTCTTTATATCCGAATGAAATGACAAATGGCACAGGTCGAGACGAACCCGCTGTTGCCATTATCTACCATCGGTCGACTGACGTCTGTTCCTTCGCTGCTGCACGCATGGGTAGTGAGTGAATGGAGGGAAATATTCAGGCTGCCTCCGGTTTTCATTGTCAAATATGACCTTGCAAACATTTACGTTTAATTAAATGAATAGGCTACTTATAATGAAATTAAAATTAAAAATTATTCACAAGTCACACACGAGTCACAACAGACAAGTCCAAGTCAAGTTTCGAGTTATTGGGAGCAAGTCTAAGTCAAGTCGGAAGTCTTTGTTTGCGCGACGTAAGTCCGACTCGAGTCCAAGTCGCTAACTCGAGTCCCCATCACTGGTGTGGACTGTATGCAACTCCTGGCCACAATCAACAGAATGCAACAACCTCCAAACTTCCACAAATGTTGATTCTAAACATTCTTTCTTTTTGACGTTTCATTCCTGAGTCAGTGGCAACGTTCCTTATTTAAACATCTGTGAGAACATCAAAACTTCGAAATCCATTTACCTGCCAGTCCCCCGGCCAGCCAGATGGAAAAAGGATGCGGGGCTGAAGTGGCGTCCGGCTTTAGCAGGTTGCAGAGGATGGTGTAAGGGATGAAGTACAGCGTGTATCCAGGAACGTCCCTCAGGACCATGGCCCCGGCTCCCCTGTAGAGGCCCTGCAGGCCCTCAGTCTGCAGGATGCTGCTGATGCAGTGCAGTGGGCCTCGATACAGTCTCTGGTTGGGGATGTTGACGGAGTGCAGAGGGATGTTTCCGCCGTTCGATACATTGGCAGCAAGTTGTAAATTCTCTGTAGGAGAGGGATGAAATGTGACTGGCAGGTCGTGCAGCGTTATAGATGAAGGTCTGTTTCTTCTTCTCTGACAGATTTCTGCCTGTGTCACTCTGGTTCGGAGTTTCTGATGTTTTAAATTGCTGAAATGTTTTCTGTCACCTCTCATAAATGCATAAAAGATCTTTTACAGCTCAGTCTGGTTTGACTTTAGCGGGCAGGTGGGTCAAGGGGTTCAAACACGAACCCTGGCGAGGCTCATTAAAGCCTTTACTCATTAACAGAGACAAGATGTGATTGACATTTTATTATGAATCTTATTGCTCTGTACACAATCATGTACTGAGTTTCAGGTTGAGAGTTAGGGTTAGGTCTGCTCAACGGACTTTCAGAGTGTTGCCGGAAACTTTCAGGGACTTTGCGCCGTCGTAAAGAGTCCACATCTACGAGGAAGTCAATAAAACTAAGGTGAGTTGTCACATGACCGGCGTGAAAGGTGTAAACACTGTAAACAAATAAAAGACCACGTGCTGTCTGGAGACTGAACTGCTCTGACCTCAGTTTTATTGGTTTACTGTTTAACGGTAACACAACTTTATGGAGTGCCGTTTGTAAAGCATCTCGCTCTGAAAATAACAGCAACATTTTGTCACATTTAGCTAAAAATAATGAATAATGAATTTTTGAGAGTCACTTTTTTGCACATTTAGAACAATATTTGTGAACTTAGATTTAGATTTTACATTTAACATTTGGATTTAAATATTTAAAATATCTAAATGTTAAATCTAAATGTTAAATATAAATCTAAATCTAAATGTTAAATATAAATCTAAATCTAAATGTTAAATATAAATATAAATCTAAATGTTAAATATAAATCTAAATGTTAAATTTGGCGTGGCTGGCTATTGTGGCTACAGGTCATAAGTCCCGCACCCTTCATAAAAGTGACACTAAAAACTCAAAGCACTCTCCAAATAAATTTATTTAGATTTTACATTTAATATTTGGATTTAAATATTTAAAATATCTAAAATATCTATCTGTTCTAAATGTGCAAAACAGTGACTCTCAAAAATTCAAACCAGTTTTTTAAACATTGTTTTTAGCTAAATGTGACAAAATGTTGCTGTTATTTTCAGAGCCAGACGCTTTACAACTTTGCCTTGAATTGAAGTTGTCTGTCCCCTCTGTAAGCTCAGTACGATCTAAACAATCTTTGCAAGTACAGGGGAGTTTCTGATCTACCGCTGCCTCAGTTGTTTGCATTATTGTGACCTACAGGGTTAGAAAAAAGTTACACAATAATACAAACAAATGAATCGACCGACATGGTTAAAATGTTTTTGTTGAGTCTGGTGTTTTTGAACAGAGAGATGCAACTACGGTCGATCTCTGACGACATTATGGAAGATCCAACCCTACAGACACTGATAAGTTCTGACTCTTTCTCAGTAATGTCATTGGACTATCCGACGACCATGAACTGTGTTACGGCTCTCGTGTGTGGGTAGTGTTTTTTCCCCTATAGGTAAATGCAGGTGTGCGGTTCCCGGTTCCTGGAGGAGGCGGGAACAACACTTCCTTTTACTGTGCCCCTGCAGCAGCATCACCGGCATTTAAACTTGAGCCGCCTGAGCATCGTGGCGGCTTCACTCGTGTGTTGTGGTTCGTGAGCTCGCCTCGTTTAGTCGTATCCGATGATACTCGTTTGTTCGTATTTTGTAAACTGTGGAGGTTTTTGTGTTTGGTTTCGTCTGGGACTGGGCCGGGTTTAGTTTGATTTACTGATTTACACATGAGTAGATTTCTGTTGGACTCATTAGTTTAGAGGTGCTGATGTAGTTAGTGAGGTTTTTCTTTCTCGTTTGGTTTCTCGTTAGATAACAGGCTCTGGTTATAGTTCTTTTTTTGTTATGTTGGTTTGTTCGTTTAACAGCACTCGCTCGCCCTTAGTTCGCTTTTTGCCTCACCTCCTTTTGTTAAAAAAACAATCTGAACTTTCATTTAATGAAATATTTTTGTTTAATAACCTTTAAAATCTGGTTTTATGTTACTTCCTTTCATACCCCTTCATCTGGTCGTGACATCTGACAACGTAGATCCAACCCTACAGACACTGAGAAGTTCTCAGTAATGTCATTGGACTATCCAATGACCAGGAACTGCTTCATGAAGATAGCTCGACGGGTAGAAGAGGACAAAATAAAACTGATTTCTGGCAGACTTGGTCTGTTCTTGGGCGTTGCCATGTCGACCCAACTGAACTGTATCCGTAACTATGTCGACCGTGCGCCACAAAACCAGAGGAAAAAGTTCAAAAACAGCAACATAAATCTTTTCAGCACCCGGATAAAAAAGTGGGGGAGGGTGTACCTGCTAGAACCGTCTGCGTCTGCATCTGCAGTCTGATCTTGACCAAATCAACCGGAGCTCCCAGGCCCACCGACACCAGTCCAGTCAGCATGCTGGCCACGGTGAGATCCAGCATGCCGCAGGGATGTCGCCCGTCACCATAGCGATATTTGCTTATAAGTCTCTGTGCGTTACTGAAGAAGCCAAACACGACTGAGTTGTAGACGGTGATGCTGGCCAGCGGGAAAGACATGCCCTTAAAGAACCCCATGACCTGAGAAACAGAGCAGTGATTAATGGACGTGAAGAATGATCCTAAACAAACAGAGACACATTCCTCAGTGGGAAAATCAAGTAAACCATAGAGCTAAACTCAAACGTATTCTCAGATTATAGCGACCTGTCAACAATGCACAAGATTAAATATGAGGTGAGGCCACTGCCAAATATTTGGTGGAAAGTATTTCTTCCTAGCAGGGGAGGCTGGAGAGTGGGAGACACACGCTGGAACCTAAACACAGCTGCCCACTGCATGAACAAATCATCTGACCACTGAGAAATCACGTCTGTGCTGCAGAGAGGGAGCGTATGGCCAAATGTTTGAACTGGTCAGCGGACGTTTTCTGGGGAACTGTATGCATAATGAATCTGTTGCACAATTCAACCTTTAAAGCGTCCGTTCATGATTTAAAGCAGCAGGAAATGACACGAGCTGTCACTCAAAATGAAGCTTTAAACAATCCGACTGAGAAACCTGGTCACCGTGGCAACAAAACAAAACCACGACTTACAGATTGTGACGTTCATGTAGAAGTTTTTACGTGTTCGGTACATTCAGTGCAAACTTAAAGTATTCGTTACGCATCATTTTAACTCTTCACTTTGGTTGTAAAATTACAGGAATTTTAGTTGGCAACTTTCCATGGGAATTTATGGGAATAAACCAAGAATTAATTATTAATTACCAAATTAAAGGTCGCCCCTTTAACAGGGAACTTAAATAATATTTGGGGAAAATATATTTTAGCATCATCTTGACTAAAACAACCAGGTTTCATGCAGGTATTTCACTTAAATATCTGCTCCTCTTCAATCACATGCACATAGCACACTGCTTGCTGCAGGGCTGCTGAGGCCACGCCCCCTCCCTGCACAGGTGATTTCTGTACCTGGACCACACTTTAGAGCCCAGAGCACACAGAGACTGTGATTTGAGCTTGTAGACGACAGAATATTGTTCAATAAAATTGTTCAAACTTGATAAATTTCTACTTTCTAACAAATCTGTTGAAACGTTTTCGTCTGTTTATGACAAAACTAAATGTTTAGATTTATGTTTGGATCTGATTCAGTCCACACATTTACACTTAATTCCCTAGATATAGAGTGTTTCCAATTTGGAATATTCCCAAAATTCCCCATCTTAACTTGGTTTAACCTTGACTTAACCCATGGAAAGTTTCCAAAAAGTTTCCAGCATTTTTCTCTTCACTAATCTGCCTCATAAACATGGTCTGGGTATAAGAATAATATTTAATATAATTCTATATTAATTTTCTTTGTTTGAGGCGCCCTTGTTTGTCAATGTTAGGTCAAACGTACCGTTTCCTTCCTGTAGATGGTGAGGATGCAGTGGAGCGTGTTCTTGTAGCCTTTCCCCGCCTGGAGCCGCGTCTAGGCCAGAGAAATAAAAAAGAAAAGAAACATTTCATGAGAAAAAAACGACAAGAAATGAAATCAAAGAATAAAAATAAACAAATAATAATAATAATAAATAAACAAAGACTCGCTCTGATTTTTAAGCTCGGCTCTGGTCCATTAGCATCAGCTGATTATAGATGGTTTACTTTCATTGCTCTGAAGACTGAAACATGTTTTTCTATGTAAAACTTTGCCAAACTAGCAGATGTGTTCTTGTACATCGTGTCCCTGTGGAGAATTTCGGTGCGAGTTTGTGCACAGCCTGAACAGATTGGTAAAAAAATGTGTGCAACCCTGGTGCAAAACAACAAACAAACCAGCATGTGGCACAATAAACAAGAGGACTCTTGACTCTTTTTTTAAAATGTTATATAAACAGCTATAATCAGAACACGTGTTAAATTTAGTTTTAGGGGAACCTGAAATACCTTCACTGTGTCCAGGGGGTGACCCACGACCACGCTGGAAGCTCCTGCAGCCAGAAGAAACACAAACGCAGAAAATGAATGCAACAACATACCAGAGAAGAAGAAAAAAAAAAGCGATGGATGTAACCACGGAGCTGCTGGCAAAGAGGAAAAGGTTTTTCTTGTAAAGTGAAACTCAGAAGCAAAATGAGAAACTCAGCCCGGTCAGTAAATAACTGACATTTTAAATCTTTTTATAGATCCAAACTGAAACAAGACGTCCTTCACCCAGAAACCTGAAGTTCAGATCACTGACTTCACACGTCTCTGCAGGTTTATTGCAGTTCAATACACAAACAGACAGAGAAGAGATAAGATAAGACGACACTAACATCTCTAACATGTGTTTGTTTGCACAAACATACTGGTGAACCCGGGCCTCCATCGTGGGGCCTCCATCGTGGGGCCTCCATCGAGGGCCTCCATCGTGGGCCTCCATCGTGGGGCCTCCATCGTGGGGCCTCCGGGGGCGATAAACGATCCATTGTGCTCGTTAATTAATTAAAGCCTGTTTCCTCTGCTGCTCTCCAACCAAACAAACAAACAGAAGGGCCTTCATCACTGCTCATCATCATCGCTACAAAACAACTTAAACTAAAAGCTCCAGTGAGGCAGCAAAAATTATTTTTTGACATTCCTATTTTGGTTAAATGTTTCTTTGCATTCAACTCAAGAAGTCTCAGCTATGACATACAATACACTATATTAATATATTATATTATATATTAATCCCACAACAGGGACATTCACATTCAAAGTTTAGTTCTTATGAATACAGACACAAAATGTGCTTTTCTTTATATTAAAGTTCATAATATCCTTTACAGATCATCTTCAGCAGATTGTTTCTGCTGAGGTTTTATAATCACCTGTGGAGCACCTTGTGTGAATCAACAGAACATGATCTCAGTATCAGAGATCCAGTTTTCTTGTTTATGCAACTAACAACAAAAATCAATGAATGTTGCAGCTGCAGCGCCTCCAGCGGCCACAGCTGTCACTGCAGAAAAAGAAAAGAAAAAAGAAAGAAAGAGGCGTTTTCTGACTTTATTTCAAATTTCCATAGAAGTTGTGCAGCTGTGTGTGTGTGTGTGATTTGTGTGTGTGTGTGTGTGTGCAGGAGATAACGCATATAGCGCACTGAGCTTTATCAGCGTGCAGGGAGGGGTGGAGGTTGGAGGTTGGGGGGTGGGGGCTTTCTCTGCAGACCCTGCTTTGTTTACACTGGATGTGGACGCATGTGCTGGGCCACAGCTGATTTCCTCCAAAACGAGATTGTGCGTTTTTTTTGTTTTGTTTTGTTAAAGCTGATTTAACCCAAACAAACTTGCAGCCACAAGGAGCCATGCATCCAGCCCACCCCCAGCCGAGCTCCCCTCACTGATCCCGGGGTAACACATGAACACAAAGCTGGAGAGAACTCACCTCCGATCCATCCTGCGAGAAAATCATCCAACATGAACCTCTTGGAGCTCTGCATCTTCAACTCTGAACAAACTTCCTCTCATCAGTCAGCCAATGAAAACTCTGCGACGTGTCCAGCTCACAGCAAAGATGATGAAGAAGAAGAACAGCTGAGCCCTGCAGCGGACAGATCCGATCCAGAGAAAAGAATAAAACAAGATCTTTGAGTGTGTGCTTTGATAAGAAAGAGACAAACAGCAGGTTGACACGATCAACCAATCAGGACAACGTTTCAGTTTCCTATCAGGCCAATCAGGTGCGAGCTTTCTGAAGGCGCACAGCCTATAGGGACAGAGTCATGGAAATGAGCCATGAGGAGGAAAGCTGAGCCTGGAAACACTCTCAGGATACAGCATGTTAATGCAGCATGTCACAGTGTACATGGACATAAACATGACACAACATACAAGTATGATTTTAGTTTTACAATTAAAACATTCAAATATTTAAAAGATATTCATTATTTATTCATTAGATTAGATTTTATTAAATTTATTGTCATTACACATGTATAAATACAGGCAATGAAATGCAGTTTAGCATCTAATCAGAAGTGCAAAATATACAGTTAAATGCAGTATTTACAGTAGTGCAAATGTGTGATGTGTGTATTGCTATGTGCATAATATGTAGAGATAATTATGTGCAGATAAACAATGTGGACAGTGGTTAAGGGCAGATTAAATACAAATAACTTATGGGAGCATAATTTCATGAAAGCATAACAGGGGAGGTCCAATGAGGGAGCATGTGTCGTGCCAGAACTGGAGCTGACCTCTTTTATAACTTTGCGTGCAATATTTAGATATTTGCATTATGTTTTGTTTATATTCCCATGAAACCTGTTAAAGTTTGGACATCGACTCTGTTTCCAACACTGAACTTTTAAAGTTGACCTTTCTATCACAGCATGTGACAGAGTATCACAAAGAGAATTAAAGTCTGTTTTTTTTCATGCATAATCTCTGTGGACACATTTAGTCTCTTTTTGGTTTCGAGGCCACCAAAGCAGACAGAGTGACCTGATGTTAGTGCGTCAGGTCAAGGGCAGAGGCAGGAGGAGTCCTGATAGCTCGCATAATATTTAACGTGTAATACCTAAACCACCAACGCACCTGGAGGAATGCAAACACAAGGAGAACAAACACACACAGGTGATGGGGTTTAGACTCTATGAAGAACAGGAGAGCTGAGCATCTTAGGCCTGAAAGCAAACCAGGGTCTCGCAGGAAGAAACTCCTTAAGGCCTGATGTCATTAGATATCACTCTGCTAACTACCACGTTATGTTTCATGTAAAAGTCAGAAACCTTTAAATGTTGCTTCCTTATTAAATGAACATTGTCTACTAATAAACTCATCATGCAGGAAAACATGTTGGGATGGATGTTAAAGGGACGATGCCTCCCACTCCTCCAGATAACTCCACTCTGTCATAAGACGCTGATAACAGATGCAACATTTTCACACGTTATTGGAAAATTACCAGAGGAGCAGGAGAAGACACAATCAGCTGACAGGTTTATCTGAAGATAAAATTTCTGGACACTACTCGACCTGTAATGAATGTTTTCTGCTCGTAACGTCTGAAGTTTAGAGTTTGGTCGAGTCCCGGTTCTCTTAGAAAAGACTTCTATACGTTTCCATTCAGCTACAGATGCAAACATGCACCATCTTCTCTTGGTTCTCCACCTTTATTTGTTGTGTTTTACTTTTACTGTCTCAATTTCAGAGTCAAATAATGAAAAAAAAAGAGTTACAGTAACTTTTTCTTATCTGTAACGGACAGAACAGCTGTTTCATTTCTGTCCTCTATCCTTGAACTTTCCTCACGTCCTCCAAGGCACACAGATATATAAAAATATAATGTATTCATCAATAAATTTCATCTTTGTGCCCACTTAAAAAAAAGGCATCGTGATCATCTACAATGTAAAACAAACCGTCTCCATGTTTATGGGCGCTTAGTCCTGTAACGTGACCGTGGCATAAATAAAAATATACTGGGTGAAATCTTACGCCACACGTTTTTTAAAGAGGTTTCCTTTATCACAGAAACACAATCTACACGGCAGGCGCTCAGTTCTGCTATACATAGACACGTCAGGCTCACGATGCTTAAAAACAAGTAATAAAACACAAAGAAAAAAGTTCTGGTGGTTTGTGAGTTTTTCTGTTTCTACACATCAAATTATGTAAATTAGAGTTCACCCCTAGGCTAGCAGTTCCCCCTGCTTCCAGTCTTTGTGCTAAGCTAGGCTAATAAACCTGCATGCATTCATGTATCTATATATACACGGCAGGTTTCACTTTGCTGATGAAGCATCTCGCATGTTTCTGGATCACGTATCAGTGACTGTTGACACCGATAACTGAGGTCAGGTTTGTTGACTGAGATCAGTCAAAGGGAATCTGATTTTAAACCTGTAACTACTCAACTACATAAAAATTATTATTCTCAGTTGATTATAAACTAATGAAAACAGAGTTATGAATATTATTATTTTGTAGATCTGACAGACTTTAACCAGGAAAACTGCTTTAACTTTGTGTTCTATTAAAAAACTTTGACTGAATCTATAAAATAATAATTTATTGGAACATAAACCTGAACGCACGATCAGTGCTCTGCATGTTATTATTTTTATTAGGCATTTATAATACAAACATACAAACAGTAATTACAGAACACATGCACAGAAACAGAACAGGTTGACTGGAGAAGACCTGCAGGAACTCTTGCTTTACATACCGGAGGCCGAGTTTTAAGTTGGATTTGTTTTAGCAAGGTACTGAAAAAATGTTGGAGTCTGTCTCCTGGAACTTTTCTTATTCTTTGCAAATTCATTCTTCTAGCCACATCTTAGATGTTTGCGTGTTCACACTCTTCCATAACGTAAGAATCATTTTCTATATGAAATAAAACATTGTTGTGCTTTGTTTAATGTTTTAAAGGTTTCAGACACCCCACCCCACATGTACATGTCAACACACACGGTGCATCTCTGCAAAAACAACTCCACGCCTCCTGCGTGTCCATGAGCTCTGTGTGCGTCTGTGGTGTGTCTCCGTTCTGGCGTCTGATTGGTCGGTCGGGGACAGCTGTGGTTGACATGGATGGTTCATGTGAGGTTGAGTTTACCCTCTCATCGAAGAAGGGAAGCGACAAAGCGCGGACTGTTTGTACAAAACGACGTCAGACAAAACACACAAGCTGATTAAATCAGTTGCACACACAGCACAATCAGGGCTGTATTAATCTTCATGTTACATTTTGAGAAATATCAACATTTAAATATTAAAGATTTGTGCACAGATGAACTGTGCAAAGATTGAGTTTATCCTTAGACTGTGTAAACTACTGTGAGAAACAACCGTCATTATCAAATATTAACTTATTTCTTAAAATATTTGGAGTTATGTGCAACAAATTATTATTTTTCTGTCCCTCTGCATGCGTCCTGATCTGACCGCATGTCAATCACATACATGACACAATATTTTCTCATCTTGTGGAATAAAACATAAACTTTTAATTTGATCATTATAAAACATTTTACTGTACAAACCCCAGTTCCAGTGAAGTTGGGACGTTGTGTAAATAAAAACAGAACACAATGATCTGAAAATCATTGAAAACTCATATTTTACTCTCAATAGAACATGAACGACATATCGTGTGTTGAAACTGAGACATTTCACCATTTCATGCAAAAGATGAGCTCACTTTAAAAATCGATGGCAGCAGCACATCTCAAAAAACTTGTGACAGAGCGACGTCGACCATCGTGCAGCATCCGCTCTTCTTTTAACCACTGTCTGTGCATGTCTGCTACACACACGTTTCAACACATGATACGTTGTTTATGTTATATTGGGAATAAAATATGGGTTTGTGAGATTTGCAAATTATTTATTTACATTTTACACAACTCCCAAACTTTATTGGAATTGGTGTGTCTGACCCCTGCAGGGAGTATTCAGAGGACATGAGGAAACATGAGTCATCGAGGGTTGGGAACAATTGCACAAGAAATTCTTAGAATCGATGATGAATAAACTGCATTTACTTAAAAATACGATTTAAACTCGGTGTTTTTTTTGTTTTATACCTTCACTCATTTATCCCGGCTGCTTTTGTTGCCTCCAGGCGATCACTGTCCTTTAAGTTTTGATATTTGTGTTGTGTTTTTCTCGTTTTGCCCTATCAACCATTAGCCGTTCCAGTTTACACAAACTGAGAAGTCTGACGTTTGTTATTGAGCCGACTGACTGATAAGATTCAAAAGAAGATGAAGAAATTTCTCTTCTCTCTCGCTCACATTTCATGCGGCTGTCCTGTATAAAGTTGATTGACCTGTAGAAAAACAATCTGTTTGTGGAGGAACATCGACCGCCAGAAGAACATGATCTCTGTTTTTGTACAGGCAGCTGTTTTTGAGTGGGAGAGTTTGATTAACATGAAGTTCGACGCATGAGGACGTGTCACCATCCTGTGATTGTGGGAGTTAGAATGACACAATGAAGTTATGATGAAAGATGTAACGGCCTCCTGATGGTCACATGTTACCTCGCTGCTCATCGAGCTCCATCGCATTAAATTCATATCTCTAATGCTGACTACAGAGTTGTCTCCGGTTCTGCACCGACCTACTTCAACGCTCTCATACAGACATATGTTACCTCACGACCGCTGCGTTACTCCAATGAGCGACGCCTGTCTCTGCCACCTGTACGCTCAGGACAATCCAAACTTTTCTTGTCCTACCAGCTACAGATCAGGGGCGTCCCTCTCTACCTTCACAGACCTCCTGAAGACCTCCAGCTCCAGAGAGGACCTCCTCTGCAACACTACCAACAGCTGGACGTGATGAATCTGCCTCTTTACAAACTGTCACAGCTGCACTAACACTTTCTTATCACACTGTAACTTGATTATTTCCCTTCTCTGTGAGTCGCTCAGATAAATGACTAAATGGAAATGTAATGTTATGGTAAAAAAGCATGTGCACACATGAACATTTCACATTCTTCAAACACTGAAATGACATGAAACACCTGAAGGCCTCAGAGCACCAGGCTTTACTGCTACATGTATTCAATATTCATTAAAACTGCTTGTGTTGGTTTACAGTTACAGCATCACTTGTCTTGGATACAGACTTTGTATGTGGATCCTAAATGAGCTCGGGCAGGAGCTGGATCTGGTTTGCAGGTTTTTGGGTCTTTGCATGGTCGAGTTTGAACTTGTTTGAGGTGACAGATGACGGTTTTCAAAGTGTTCCTCAGCCCATGGACAGACTCATGCTCTGTGATGCTCCATTAAACATTCATTTTTAAATGAATATTTAATAGATACGAGCAGTTTTCTCTATCAACAAAACAAAACCAGTCTCAATGGAACAGCTTAACAAGGTGTTACCTGAACAAACTCACCTGTGTGAATACTCTTACTTCTTCTTCAGGCAGACTACATGCAACACAGGCGTACTGCTGCCCCCTGCAGGTCATGTGTAAACCTCCATTGGTCTCACAGCTCTGTTAGCATGACGCTTACCTCTGCATGATTCACGGTTTCTTCCTGATCCTTGATTCGGTGCACAGTGTTACACTAACCCACCCCTCCTGGATGTTCTCGTATCTGACGTGCATTGAAAAATAAAACACAAACCACAAAGCTGCCATCAGCTCTGCAGTGAACACAGCTTTCATACCCGTCTTCCCACAATGCACCTGCACTTGTAGAACACCTGTCCAAATGACACCTGAGGAAACATTCAAACTGCTTCGGCCAAACCAAATAAAACACAAGGGGTAAAGAAGATGGACACCAACTACAACTAGATACAAGGCACAACTAACTTAACCTAAATCCCCCCATGACATGGCAGCAAATGGTTTGGCCCAATCAGGTGTCTCCAGGATTAAAGCCACACAGCTACACCTTTATCAGGTCCAACACGTTACAGGACATACGGTAACACTTTCGTCTATTCACGTCATTCCTTAATGTCACCGTGTAGGTAGTTATGCAGTTTATAAATCACGACAACAAGAAGCGAAACTGATGAATCTGAGTCGAGCAGCTTCTCGTTTAACTGATGTCAGAACATGTTGATCAATGTTTCCCAAAGCTTGAGGTGACGCCCCCAACCCCGAGTCAGAGAGGACGAAAGAAACATTACATTAATGTTTGTACATGAAGTCCACGCTTTGTTAATCAGCGGGGTGGAGTTAGAAAGATCTGCTGCAGGTTAAAGACCGCTCGAAAAAAGAAATGAAACTGTCCATCAAGAGCGAGTTTTTGTTTTCATGCATAAATCAGCACTTTTCAAACTGAATGTAACACAGAGCGCTTCCACACCTGTCCATCCCCAAAGTAAGAAACTGCCTCGCAAACAAAACAACGGCGACATTATTCAATAAAAACAAATAAAGTGAGGAATGCCAACTCATCAGTCTGTAGTGATATAGAGATATATAAAGATATAGCAAGTATTAAAACAGATCAAACTGTAAAAATAGATAAAATCAGCCTTCAGGCTTTACTGAGCCGGTGATCCTGAAGCACCTCTGGTCATCTATAGGTGGTCTTATCAGGGCCCCCTAACCTACTGTTGCTCGTGGCCCTGATAAGACCACCTACGATGTTTGAAATGCAAAGTGTAGATGTCAGACAGTAGGTTACGGGGTCGAAGGTCATGTTCAAAGAGTAAGAGGGTGTTTCTGAGCAAAGATAGAGAAAATATTTATCTTCATGTCATGTGTGAAGAATAAATGAAACACTGAACCTGAACAAACTGCAGAGCATGTCTGGTCTGCCGACACCAGGGGGCAGAATAAGTTCATCTTTGAATCTCAGACCGGGGCCATTAATTCTGCCTCTGTGCTGCTTTTTTTTTTCTTTTTTCAATGTCACAGTTTCAATTACGGGCGACCTTTTCCGCCTCGCGCTGCAGCATTCGTGTCACGGAACATGTGAGTCCGATGGAATTCCAAAAGCAGCCCAGTAAATATATCTGACCTCCGTCCAGAAAGAAAACACACCGAGGCCAGAGTCCACGGCGAGGCTTCCAAAGGTCTCAGTGTTTGTGGCTTTGTGCACACTGGCCGTGTGTGGAATATGAAACGTGCTGCTTGTGTAGAGATAAATGTGCAGATGACATGGTTAAGATGCTGTTCACATGGATCCATGCAATGCATTCAACTGTTGCAATCAACATCAGGAATGCAGGACAGGCAGCAAACGCAGGAGCCTGAAACAAACCGGATTCATCTGCATGTGAGTTTGGTTTGAAACTCTGCTACACACAATGTTAAGATGCGTTTACAACAATAAGAATCAGAATTTGCTTTGTGCAAAGTCCACAGTATTAAGTTTATAAGCATTCTGCAATCCCACTAACCACAAAGCTGTGACGTCAGAACCATAGACTGAAAACACGGGTGTCGTGTCCATGACTTCATCCACAGGTTTCTGAAGAGCAGGCGGCTCTGGGAGTCTGTCTTCACTGGTGGAGCTGAGGTAGGTTGAACGAAACCACCTGTGATGGTACCCACCTGTCAATCAAAGCACCCACTGTTAATTTTACATAACTTTATTGACGCTTGGCCAGAACGTAATCCCTCAACCTTCAGGAAACACTTACAAATCACAAGGGATTATGGGTAGAAGACAATAGAGTAACACCAAACTGAAATCTACTTTTTTAAACGTTCATAAATGCTACAAGAATCAATAGAAACAATAAATATTCAAAGTTTTGCCTTATATTGTTTCAGTGGAGCTAAAAGAAGGGTGAAATTCATCAGGTGGAAACAAACTCTGATGGGAATGTCGCTCTTTGTTGGCTGCATGTTAAAGACACGGTGAGGAAACATAGGAAAAAAAAAACATAGATAAGACACGTTTTTAAAGTTTAAAAGTCAGAAACCGACCAATCGTTTGTCTCTTTGCTGAAGGTGTACGCGGCGTACTCGGATGCTTCACGTCATCTTCTCTAAATTTAGCGCCCAGAATCTTTTCTGTCTTTCATTCTCGCTCTTTCGAGAGAAATTAGAAGAAATTGAGTCAGTCACGCCGTGAAGCGCCTCCTCTCAGCTCATCACATAAAGGACATTAGAACATGAGACGAGACTCATTTTCAATTTCCATTAAATCGCAGAGCAGACGGAGACTCTCCTCATTGGTTAGCCACTGGTGCAACTGATTCTGTTAAATTTAGACCAGCAGACTTTTATTTTCTGACTCTGACGTAATCATAGAGTGATTATAAAGTAAAACGCACTTCAGGACAGTACTCGAGTACCTTAATCTGTAAAATTCAGGCAAACTGTGGTAACTTTCCAGCCACAGTAGCTTGTAAAGAGCAGCGCTGACCCCTGAACTCTCTTAGTAATGTGTTAGTTAATGTGTTACATGTAACAGTAACAGGTTTATTGTTTATATGTTTATCTGGGTCTCCTGCTGTATGTTACATTTTATGACTGCTTGCTCCAAAGGCCGGAGTTGATTATCAGCCACACACCGATAAACACAGACACGTGCCTCACTCTGCGGTGTACGCAAACACATTTAAATATACAGTGAACCTCGGCCAAGTGTGTCATAACTTAATAATGATATATGTGTGTGAGAAGCACGGACTGCAATCCCACAACTGTCTGCTTCCAAAGATTTAGTATCCGCCGACACTGTGTGTGTCAGCAGAGCCACGATGCACGCTCAAACTGTGCTGCAAACTTTAGTATGACTGCCGATCTGACGATTTGTTTTAATTGCAGTAGATTCATTTTTAATGATTCCAGGGGCAAAACATTATCAATATTTCATTGTTTGTATATCGCTGCAGCGATGAACATGCGGCACAAAGACATCAAGAGCAAATACTAATAAAAACCTAAAATCTAAGGCTACAACATTACTCGGAATTAAAAACCTGGCATTGCTCATACTGCCCCCTGGGGCTCACATGTGGTAACACAGGAAGCTGCTCAGACTGTCACTGCAGGGACAGGTGGAGGTCAGTCAGAGTTGCAGGTGCTGGGAGATAGATAGATTTGTATATATAGCCACAGCAACAGCACAGGCAGGAGCAATGAACTAATGCTTTAAAAAGCAGCTTAAACCTGTTCATATGACACACCTGTCACTGATTGTAAATGGAGAATCGAGGCTGAGAGAGTAAATTAGAGCATGACTCAGATGTATAACCAAATCACACATCCTGTTGTTCTAATGGTCTGCGTGTGACGGTATCTGCACTAACCTTGTATCACGCAGCAGCTGAGCTGAACTCTCGGCGTCTGTCTGACCGTGAGCTCTGACATCTTTGATCGCCTCCATTCAGTGCGACCTCGTAAACTCGTCAGTGTGCTCACGTAGGATAGATCCGACTTGTCCTGTGTGAATCAGAGCTGGAAATGAGGTCGTTAAAGTATCACAGACACATGAACAATAAATAAAACAGCTGTGATGGGTTTTATTATGTCTGATTTCAGTCAGATTTATCTCCATAAAAACAGAAAAATCTGTTTGAGAGGCAGCGGCAGAATCCTCCGTTTGGATGAATTTAGTTGACAGTGTTTATTTCTGGTGTGTCACTGTGTGATAGTGGGAGTAGAGGCAACAGACAGAAAAAGAAAGTCAAGGTCAGCAGCAGGGGGCGACAGGACTTTGTCTCATCGCAGCCTAACAACAACAACAACAAAAAAAAAAAGGTGAAATGACTTTGGGGCGACTCATTCTGTTGTGGTGAACGATCAGTCTCTGTCAGTGAATTAAACTGATCATAAACTCAACAGAAAGGAAAATACTGGAGGTGTTATTACGAAGCTGCAGCTCCCGCCCTCTGTAAACATTTCACATGCAGGACTGTGTGTTAGACTTTCAAAATAAAGCTTGCCTGCTTCAAACGGTGCAAAGATGAGTTGGTTTGGGCTAAAACACGCGCATCATGTACGACATGTTACAAGTTTAAATAGTCACTTTTGGTTTCAGATGGGACTCCATCAGCAACTTTCTGGCCACTGCTTCAGCCCTTTTGGACAATCTTAGATCCAACAATCGTTTGAATGGTGATGCCCGTGTGGACTGAGCCTGGAAAGAAGAGTTGGTTTTGTTGTGGCCTTTGACCTGCAGTCCAGACTTAAAGAAAATGTTCTTGCCTCAGTGCATAATTCATTTTTGTCAAACATTCTTCGTTCTGTGTTCATTGAGCTTGAACAATGTATGTATTGTATGTACGTGGTGTGCTGTCTTCTTGGCTACGTCACCACTGAACGAAAGACTCGTCACTTCATCCCCGCCTCCTCCATATGCAGACTTTCTCGCTCTTTATACTCGGTCAGCTGACTTCAATGGTTGGACAAAACGCTACAGGGGGACCTGCAGCGTTGGACGCTGACCAAGCTGCCATATTTGACGACTTGTCGTAGACCTTTAATCCAAAGCGCTGTGGGCAGAGAGCTGAAGAGGACAGACTGAAGCCTCTTCTTGGTGTCAGGGGTTAAAAATGTTCTTGACTCGATCGATTGTGACGCGTCGGCGAGGACGAGGAGTGTCAGTAAGGACTTCACTTAGAGCAGCTGTTCATCCTTCAGGCAGGAGATGGCACGTAGAGAAGCCGGCTCAGAGCGAGGTCACGTTAAAGGACTGAAGGTGTGATCACACCTCGAGATGCTTCTTCAGTGTCAACCACAGGAGAAAGGTTGAACAACACAGAACAGGAAGGCTTCAGTTCTTCTTGTGATTTCAAAATGTAACTTCTACTTCACAGTTAGTATATTCATCTACCTGTCCATGCTGCTCATACTGTATATATCCTATATTCAAATTTATACCTGCACTGTACTTAGATATCCTGTTCATATACATACTGAGACAACTCTTTGTCATTTCAAAAAACTGAAAATGAAACGTTTCTTTTGGAACATTTTGCAAAAGTGAATAAATCTCATGATTGTCAGGATGTCTCTGAATATTTAGATTTTTTTGTAAAGACGGACGACGTTTTGAGACGCGATGTGAATTTAAAAAGTTAATTTTTAGAGATTTTTGGCCAAATGTTGCAGAGTGAAGATGTTTTTTTTGCTAAAGGAGCGCACAAACCAAACGGTTAAAAGTCTGTGCTTCAGAAGGAGAAGTCTGTCGACAGTGGGAGGTACACGTCTGTATTTCTGCATCGTCTTGTCTAACAAATGATGAATATTCATGAGGTATTCTCTCTGGACTTCTTGGGTTAATATCTTCCCCCTTTTATAAGACTGTGTTGCTTATTCTGCCACCATGAGGTTGATCAGAGTCATAACTTCATCATAAAGCACGGACGTCGAGCTGTGACTTTGGTTCAGATGGGTAAATACACTTTTAAACCCCATTGAGGGAAACATGCCGGTCTAACTAACCGACAGGCTGTGAGTCCACTGACAGGACTTCTCTGTGTTTGCACTCACAGATTTTACTTTTCGCTCACTCTTAGATAGGTTCACACCTTCAAATTCTGTGAGGAACGTCCACCAGCATATTTAAATAAGCAACAGAGGAGCTGGGTGGCAAACCAAGCATGGTCATCATAAGTAAAAATATAATGATACAAAAGAACAGAGGTCATTATCAGCACAATATGAAGAGGTAACGGCTGTGATGCTGCGTGAAATATGTCTGAAACAAACTAAAAGCTTATTGTGAGTAAGTGAAGCGTTCAGTCTGCCCTCAGTCCAACATGACGGAGGAAGATCCTGATGGAGTGGAGGATGCTTCAACCTCGGGCAGCTGTGGAGGAGAGGACCGGTGGCAGAGCTGGAGCTACCGGAGCCGGTCTATGGACGGGATGGAGAGGAGAGAGCTCAGAGTTTTGGGGTTAAAAAGTGAATTGTTGTGGTGATGCTACATCATATTTATACAGAAATTAGATTCAAAACAGAAAAGTCAGCGAGGACGTTAAATATGTGTCTGTGCTTGATTCCAGCTATCGGTAAGTCAGTACAGCCATGATCACAGAAAACATCACACAGTATGGATTTACACTAAATTTATCTGTGACGTCTCTCCAGCTGTGAAACTCAAAGTACGGCGGCTTTGGCTGCCGCCATCATGGCAGTTCTGCCTCGACAAAGAGGAGGCTTGGCCTGAGGCAGGTCGACAAACAGCTGAGACAGGCTCAAACAAGCCACCTGTAACCACACCCACCTGTCAATCAAAGCGTCCACGCTCTTAATCCTGCATAACTTTAAGCCTTAATATAATGTGAACAGGTGAGTTGTATATAAATTCACCCTCAGTACAGTTGTCATGAACGGGGAAATTAGCTACAACTGACTCACTTCTTCTGGAGTCTTGTTGCTGTATAGGTTTCTGCTTGTGCAAACTTGAACTACTCCCTCTTCTTCCTGCTCTCAAACACAGCCAGCTCCTCTCTGCTCAGGTGTTTCCTTGTTCCCTCCCCCTCAGATCTACAGTTTGAAGATGGGTGGAACCAACATGTGCTGACGTGTCAGCTGACAGGCCGCATGATTCGATCAGAGCTCAAACTAGTTTCAGCTATGAGGAAGTCAAACTCAGACAGTCGTCAGGAGAGGAGAAATGGCGCAGCAAGGAAATAAACTGGACCAGGAAACCTTCTCTTGTCCGATCTGTCTGGATCTACTGAAGGATCCGGTGGCTATTCCCTGTGGACACAGCTACTGCATGAACTGTATCAAAAGCCACTGGGATGGAGAGGATGAGAAGAGAATCCACAGCTGCCCTCAGTGTAGTCAGACCTTCACACCGAGGCCTGTCCTGAAGAAAAACACCATGTTAGCAGCTTTAGTGGAGGAACTGAAGAAGACTGGACTCCAAGCTGCTCCTGCTGATCACTGCTATGCTGGACCTGAAGATGTGGCCTGTGATGTCTGCACTGGGAGAAAACTGAAAGCTCTGAAGTCCTGTCTGGTCTGTCTGGCCTCTTACTGTGAGAAACACCTCCAGCCTCATCATGATGCAGCTCCATTAAAGAAACACAAGCTGGTGGAGCCCTCCAAGAAGCTCCAGGAGAACATCTGCTCTCGTCATGATGAGGTGATGAAGATATTTTGTCGCACTGATCAGCAGTGTATCTGTTATCTCTGCTCTATGGATGAACATAAAGGCCACGACACAGTCCCAGCTGCAGCAGAAAGGACTGAGAAGCAGAGAGAGCTCGAGGTGAGTCGACTAAACATCCAGCAGAGAATCCAGGACAGAGAGAAAGATGTGAGTCGAGTCAAAGATCTTCAGGAGAAGCTGGAGCAGGAGATCACTGAGCTGAAGAGGAAAGACGCTGAGCTGGAGAAGCTCTCACACACAGAGGACCACAACCAGTTTCTACACAACTACCCCTCACTGTCACCACTCAGCCAATCTACAGACTCATCCAGCATCAATATCCGTCCTCTGAGGGACTTTGAGGATGTGACAGCTGCTGTGTCAGAGCTCAGAGATAAACTACAGGACGTTCTGAGGGACCAACGGACAAACATCTCACTGACAGACACTGAAGTCCATGTTTCACTGTCAGGACCAGAACCAGAGCCCAAGACCAGAGCTGAGTTCTTAAAATATTCACGTGAACTCACACTGGATCCAAACACAGCAAACGAATATCTGTTAATTTCTGAGGGGGACAGAAAAGTGACAGATGTAGATCCACCTCAGTCTTATTCTCATCATCCTGACAGATTCACTGCATATCCTCAGGTCCTGAGTAGAGAGAGACTGACTGGACGTTGTTACTGGGAGGTGGAGTGGAGACGTTATGGAGTTGGTGTAGCAGTCGCATACAAGAATACCAGCAGAGCACGTAGATTTGGATTCGATGACAAATCTTGGAAGTTACATTGTGACACACTCGGTTATAACTTTTATTACAACAATGTCCGCACTACCGTCTCAGGTCCTCGGTCCTCCAGAGTTGGAGTGTACCTGGATCACAGTGCAGGTATTCTGTCCTTCTACAGCGTCTCTGAAACCATGACTCTCCTCCACAGAGTCCAGACCACGTTCACTCAGCCTCTCTATGCTGGACTTTATGTTTATGAAGAATCCTCTGCTGAGTTGTGTGAAGTCAGATAGACAGAAGTCATTGAAGGGTTAAATTCTGTGTTTCATGTCTTCAGCTTGTTTTGTTTCCATCATTGTTGCTGATTGTTGTGGCATTTCTTCACCTGTCAATCAAACACTGTGGGCGGTCCTTTGGCCTCTTCTCATTGGTGGTTGTGTAAATGTTTGAGTTTCTGTAGGTGGCGCTCCTTCCTGTGTCTGTTTAGCCATGGAGGCTATCACTGCTCATGATGACTTTAGTTTGTATGATCAGAATCAATAAGGAGATGATTCATTCTTTTCTTGTACATATGTGAGATTCAATGAAGAAACAACATTTAGTTTGTGTCTCAGTCAATAAAGAGGATTTATTACACAGACTGCAAGTCTTCATGTTTTCATTGAACATGTGCTCTAAATGAACTCCCTGCATTCACCCTGTTTATTTCACTGAGCTGCTTTCTCGTGGTTAAAGTGACAAATAAAGTTGAGTTTGAACTGAAGGTGACTGACAGTGAAGAAGAAGAACAGACAGATGGATCACCACAGACTGTAGAAAACATGGATGCAGTCGTGACAAAGTGCCGTTGTGAAGCTCCGTGTGGTCGCTCTGGTCGTCTCCGTCTGGGCGGTCCTGCCTCCGCCGCCTCCCGACTAATCTAAAAATGGTTATAGAGGTGTAGCTGAATGAAGCCTGGTTGCTCAAACAAGACATCTGTGACCACACCCACCTGTCAATCAAAGCATCAAATTCTGTGAGGAACGTCCACCAGCATATTTAAAAAAGCAACAGAGGAGCCGGGGGGCAAACCAACCATGGTCATCATAGGTAAAAATATAATGATACAAAAGAACAGAGGTCATTATCAGCACAATATGAAGAGGTAACGGCTGTGATGCTGCGTGAAATATGTCTGAAACGAACGAAAAGCTTATTGTGAGTAAGTGAAGCGTTCAGTCTGCCCTCAGTCCAACATGAGGGAGGAAGATCCTGATGGAGTGGAGGATGCTTCAACCTCGGGCAGCTGTGGAGGAGAGGCCCGGTGGCAGAGCTGGAGCTACCGGAGCCGGTTTACGGACGGGATGGAGAGGAGAGAGCTCAGAGTTTTGGGGTTAAAAAGTGAATTGTTGTGGTGATGCTACATTATATTTATACAGAAATTAGATTCAAAACAGAAAAGTCAGCGAGGACGTTAAATATGTGTCTGTGCTTGATTCCAGCTATCGGTAAGTCAGTACAGCCATGATCACAGAAAACATCACACAGTATGGATTTACACTAGATTTATCTGTGACGTCTCTCCAGTTGTGAAACTCAAAGTGCGGCGGCTCTGGCTGCCGCCATCATGGCAGTTCTGCCTCGACAAAGACGCGGCTTGGCCTGAGGCAGGTCGACAAACAGCTGAGACAGGCTCAAACAAGCCACCTGTAACCACACCCACCTGTCAATCAAAGCGTCCACGCTCTTAATCCTGCATAACTTTAAGCCTTAATATAATGTGAACAGGTGGGTTGTATATAAATTCACCCTCAGTACAGTTGTCATGAACGGGGAAATTAGCTACGACTGACTCACTTCTTCTGGAGTCTTGTTGCTGTATAGGTTTATGCTTGTGCAAACTTGAACTACTCCCTCTTCTTCCTGCTCTCAAACACAGCCAGCTCCTCTCTGCTCAGGTGTTTCCTTGTTCCCTCCCCCTCAGATCTACAGTTTGAAGATGGGTGGAACCAACATGTGCTGACGTGTCAGCTGACAGGCCGCATGATTAGATCAGAGCTCAAACTAGTTTCAGCTATGAGGAAGTCAAACTCAGACAGTCGTCAGGAGAGGAGAAATGGCGCAGCAAGGAAATAAACTGGACCAGGAAACCTTCTCTTGTCCGATCTGTCTGGATCTACTGAAGGATCCGGTGGCTACTTCCTGTGGACACAGCTACTGCATGAACTGTATCAAAAGCCACTGGGATGGAGAGGATGAGAAGAGAATCCACAGCTGCCCTCAGTGTAGGCAGACCTTCAAACCGAGGCCTGTCCTGAAGAAAAACACCAAGAAGAAACCCCTGAAGAAACACCTGAAGAAGGCTGGACTCCAAGCGGCTCCTGATGATCACTGCTATGCTGGACCTGAAGATGTGGCCTGTGATGTCTGCACTGGGAGAAAACTGAAAGCTCTGAAGTCCTGTCTGGTCTGTCTGGCCTCTTACTGTGAGAAACACCTCCAGCCTCATCATGATGCAGCTCCATTAAAGAAACACAAGCTGGTGGAGCCCTCCAAGAAGCTCCAGGAGAACATCTGCTCTCGTCATGATGAGGTGATGAAGATGTTCTGTCGTACTGATCAGCAGTGTATCTGTTATCTCTGCCCTGTGGATGAACATAAAGGCCACGACACAGTCTCAGCTGCAGCAGAAATTACTGAGAGGCAGAGAGAGCTCGAGGTGAGTCGACTAAACATCCAGCAGAGAATCCAGGACAGAGAGAAAGATGTGAAGGAGCTCCAACAGGAGGTGGAGGCTATCAATGGCTCTGCTGATAAAGCAGTGGAGGACAGTGAGAAGATCTTCACTGAGCTGATCCGTCTCATGAAGAAAAGAAGGTCTGATGTGAAGCAGCAGGTCAGATCCCAGCAGGAAACTGAAGTGAGTCGAGTCAAAGATCTTCAGGAGAAGCTGGAGCAGGAGATCACTGAGCTGAAGAGGGAAGACGCTGAGCTAGAGAAGCTCTCACACACAGAGGACCACAACCAGTTTCTACACAACTACCCCTCACTGTCACCACTCAGCCAATCTACAGACTCATCCAGCATCAATATCCGTCCTCTGAGGGACTTTGAGGATGTGATAGCTGCTGTGTCAGAGCTCAGAGATAAACTACAGGACGTTCTGAGGGACCAACGGACAAACATCTCACTGACAGACACTGAAGTCCATGTTTCACTGTCAGGACCAGAACCAGAGCCCAAGACCAGAGCTGAGTTCTTAAAATATTCACGTGAACTCACACTGGATCCAAACACAGTGAACAAAAATCTGGTATTATCTGAGGGGAACAGAAAAGTGACATGTATGATACAACGTCAGTCTTATTCTAGTCACCCAGACAGATTCACTGACTGGTCTCAGGTCCTGAGTAGAGAAAGTCTGACTGAACGTTGTTACTGGGAGGTGGAGTGGAGTGGGAGAGGAGTTTATGTAGCAGTCACATACAAGAATATCAGCAGAGCAGGGAGCTTCAGTGAATGTTTATTTGGACACAATGACAAATCTTGGACGTTAGATTGTGATACAAACAGTTATTACTTTTGGTACAACAGTGTCCAAACTCCCGTCTCAGGTCCTCAGTCCTCCAGAGTTGGAGTGTACCTGGATCACAGTGCAGGTATTCTGTCCTTCTACAGTGTCTCTGAAACCATGACTCTCCTCCACAGAGTCCAGACCACGTTCACTCAGCCTCTCTATGCTGGACTTTTTGTTTATTCTGGATCCTCTGCTGAGTTGTGTGAAGTCAAATAGACAGAAGTCATTGAAGGGTTAAATTCTGTGTTTCATGTCTTCAGCTTGTTTTGTTTCCATCATTGTTGCTGATTGTTGTGGCATTTCTTCACCTGTCAATCAAACACTGTGGGCGGTACTTTGGCCTCTTCTCATTGGTGGTTGTGTAAATGTTTGAGTTTCTGTAGGTGGCGCTCCTTCCTGTGTCTGTTTAGCCATGGAGGCTATCACTGCTCATGATGACTTTAGTTTGTATGATCAGAATCAATAAGGAGATGATTCATTCTTTTCTTGTACATATGTGAGATTCAATGAAGAAACAACATTTAGTTTGTGTCCCAGTCAATAAAGAGGATTTATTACACAGACTGCAAGTCTTCATGTTTTCATTGAACATGTGCTCTAAATGAACTCCCTGCATTCACCCTGTTTATTTCACTGAGCTGCTTTCTCGTGGTTAAAGTGACAAATAAAGTTGAGTTTGAACTGAAGGTGACTGACAGTGAAGAAGAAGAACAGACAGATGGATCACCACAGACTGTAGAAAACATGGATGCAGTCGTGACAAAGTGCCGTTGTGAAGCTCCGTGTGGTCGCCTCCGTCTGGGCGGTCCTGCCTCCACCGCCTCCCGACTAATTTAAAAATGGTTATAGAGGTGGAGCTGAATGAAGCCTGGTCGCTCAAACAAGACACCTGTGACCACACCCACCTGTCAATCAAAGCGTCCACACTCTTAATCCTGCATAACTTTAAGCCTTAATATAATGTGAACAGGTGAGTTGTATATAAATTCACCCTCAGTACAGTTGTCATGAACGGGGAAATTAGCTACAGAGACCAAAACTGTTTTTGTACCAGGCTGTAAACATGTTTATTTCTGCTGTGAAGTTGGACATTTGGACATGGGGACTTCCATCTTGAAAAGTGTCATCAAGAGTCATGCAGAGTGCTCCTTTAAGGTTTTTAGAGCAGAACTCTCAGAAAGTGTTTTTCTGTATAGTTACTCTTTCCACAGCAGAGACGTCACTCAGCAGTCGCATGTTCGAGCTTCTGTCTTTGTTTCTCTGCAGATATAATCAATAAGAAAGTTGAATATCTCTCCCTTTCTCTCTTTTAGCAAGATTTACTGTGTCTGACAGCAGCTCGGCTCGGTTTCTCTCCGGTGACTCCACTTCACCTCCTTCCTCTCTCTCTCTCGCTGCTTCATTTCATTTCTCTGCTCCCCCTCGGCTTCTTACTTTAAGTCTTTTCCCCTCTCTCTTTCTCCGTCCATCACTTCCTCTCTCGTCTTTTCACCTTGCCCCGAGTATCACCGGGATGGAAAATAAACAAAAATAAGTCAGCATAGCTCCTGTGGGTTGTGTTGTTTGTGTGTGTGTGTGTGTGTGTGTGTGTGTGTGTGTGTGTGTTGTTAGCTGTCTCACTGATACCAGGCCCGTGGGCACAGGGGAGTCTAACCTTGGACCTGACATCCGAATAGTGTTCAAGTGACCTGAGCGCTCCGAGACAAACCGTGGTCACGTCTGGCTTGTCCAAACGTGTGATAGCATGACTCAGTGGGGAAAAGGCAAAGAAAATATCTATCTGCAGTCAGAGTACACGCCGTCCGCTGGCTGCTGTGTTTATCTAAAGTCCAGTGTGTGAGATTTAGGAGCATGTAGTGGCAGATTAATATTCATCTGTATGTTTTCATAAGTGTATAATCACCTGAAAACAAGAGTCATACTGTAGGACAGACAAACCGTGTTCCATGTGGTCACCTGTAACTACATCCAACAGTGACATCACTGCGACTACACCTGTATCACTGCAGCAACACGACAAGTTAAACCAGTTTGTTACGTTGCTCTCCGGCAGCTTCCTGGATCCCTGCCAACATCTTAACTTTAACATCTGGCCGTGTGAATATGGACAGCCGAGTCCTCTTGTGTGTGTGTGTGTGTGTGTGTGTGTGTGTGTGTGTGTGTGTGTGTGTGTGTGTGTGTGTGTGTGTGTGTGCATGTGTGTGTGTTGGATTAAGAACGTGGACGTCTTCAGCTCCAGACACAGAAAATGACGACGAGCAGGTCGGTGTATAACTGGTCATATTAACTTATATGAATATTGCAGATATGTCAGTGTGTGTGTGTCGGCTTTTCCAAATTCCAAAATATCAAACTGTGTTATTCAGTTTGTCCACCAGAGAGCGCTGACGAATAAAATCCAAAAAAGATCTTCCATCAAGAATGTTTGTTTATGTTAATACACGCAGGATCACTGTTATATGTGTATAGATATGAATGTTCTGACTCTCAGTGGACGTCCACAGATGTAGACATACTAGCTTGACAAGGCAAACACACATTAAACCACGGTGTGTGTAGACAGTAAGACGACGGAGCGGCGTGCGCAGGATGCTAAAGTAAATATGATTAATGTAATGCGTTGGTTTATGTACACGAGATAGGAGGATGTGACAGAGTGATGCATACGGCATGCGCAGCAGAGACAGACCGTGTATGACTGATGATGTTTGAAAGGACACAACTGAATTTAATCTACGTGTTTATGTCACTGTAGGATTCAGTGGCATCCAGCTGTGTGGCTGCAGATTGCAACCCCCTCGCTTTACCCTATCTGTGAAAAACGCCCAATCAAGAGCCAGTTCTGGGCTTCTGTAGAAACATGGAGGTCCAACATGGACTTGATTTGTAGATAGTGAACGTCACTTATTTTTTCTCTGTCGTTGTATTATCATTTACATATTGTGCGTCACATGTGATTCATCCGATAAAACGAACTTCAATCTTGCTGAAATCAGGAGAGTCGCGTCTCGGCCGATCCGAACAGTTCTGACCCGGCAGCTCCGGCCTGCCTGTCTGCTGCAGTTTGTCTGAAAAGAAGTGACGTTCCTTTGCTCTGCTGCCAGGAAGCTGCTGCTCAGACAGAACGAGAGAGTCTGCAAGAGACGAAGGAAGGAAGAAAGAAGCTGGAGATGAAAAAGACAAGCTTCATAGTGAGGTGATCACACAATTAACCCGTCCCGAGACGCCGGCTCTGGCAGACTGCCGTCTCGTAAGTCATAGAAGTGAAGCTTCTTCTGCTCCTGACAGCCTTTCCTCTTCCCTCCATGTCTGATGTTCAGGTTGTGCTGAGAGATCTTGACGTTCCCCACCACATGACAAAACTCCATTTGCACGAGTCGGTGACGGTCATGCCCCGTGACATTCTTAGTGTTGAGCCTCCGTTCGAGGCTGTTTTCACACCGCGGTGCAAAGTTTTCCACTCGTGACCTTAATGGCCCTGACACCATCACAGGACGCCACCGGGCTTCTTCTCTGTGCAGTCTGCGTGTCTGGTTCTGGCTCACACTTACCAACAGCTGTTGGGCTGATTCAGAATCTTGAATCAGGTTCAATGAAGGCTTTCAAGATTTTTCAGGGTAACTAACCAACAGATGAACGATTAGTCTACGAGGGTGCACCGTGTCGACTCATGGTTTTGATATTAGACCCGTCGATTAATCTGTAAAGTGAAGTGACATAATAAACATAATAACTCACTTTGTGTGTGTGCAAACAAGAGCAACTCTATGAATACCTTCATGGAAAGATGCCTGAGTGATTGCTACAGATCAGGTGCCACAGTTTGTGCTCAAGTTTTGAGAAGAAATAAATTTAGCTACCCGCGATTCTTACATTTCCTCCTGCCGTCAACAATGCATGACTCAGGATTAGTTTTTCTTCCTGCACATTTGTCCAGTGTTGGCGTGCGTCATCCACCGCTCACTAAACGTCTTCCTCCGGTGTGAGTCTGTCAGCGAACATCCCAGCTGCCTCCCATTTCTGTAGCAAACAGGAGCCAGTTCATACACCTGTCAGGGAATACGGGACACACTCCTGAGACGGCGGGTTGGGCTGGTTCAGGAAACGTGAAGCTTCCCAGAGCATCTGCTGAATCACAGCTCGTATGACGATGTGCACGGCGCTAACACTGCTGGGTTAGAGGTTCTCTGTCCGCTGAGCTCAGGCACGATCAAGAACGTTTGGCATCACGGTCCTGTGAGACACCGAGGACGGACGCGTCTTCTGTTTCTGCAAACACACTTTGATTTTGGCAGATTGAAGCTTTGTATGTGAAGTGTTTCTTAAAAGACTGAGGCAGAAATAAAAGTCACACACCACAAACTATCTCACTGGTTTTGGTGAAACTGTAGAAAATATTCATGCTACATCTGTAGGAAAATGGAAATGCCAATTAAAGCAACGAGAGTAAATGAGGATTGTTGGACTACAATGGCAAATAGACTGGGCGTGGATCTTCCAACTGACGTGTACTAGTGTCATTAATGGCGCTTCTCCACTGGCTGGTACCAGCTCGACTCGGTTCGACTCTACTCGGCTTTTTTGCTTTTCCACTACTAAAACTTGGTACCTGGTACCCGTTACCCGGTACCATTTCTAGTACCACCTTTGCCGAGGTTCCAAACGGGCTGAGCCGATACTAAATGGTGACGTAGTCATTATTGCCAAGTGTCGCTTCCGAGTCACTCCCTCACACGATAAAACGACCTCCCAAACTCTTCGCCTTTTTTCTGCGGTCCGCCGCCTTGCTGCTTTCAGCCTTGCTCGATAAGCCACTTGCCGTTGAAATGTGGCAAACAGCCAAAGGCCAAGAATCAGTAATATAATACTTTCGTCCATCTTTCTCTCAAACATATAAACATCTAGTGCTCTCCTCTCTGCGCGCGCGTTAAAGTCAGATACTTCCTGTGTGTGTGTGTTCCGGTCACCATAGCAACTGGTACCTCAACTATTTTGTAGTGGAGAACGGTAGCTCCCAAGTCGAGTCGAGTAGAGTCGAACCGAGTCAAGCTGGTACCAGCCAGTGGAGAAGCGCCATTAGATCAATTCTTCGATCACTTTAAATTCAGATGTGTTCATTAGCATTGCTTTGGCTCCCCCTGTAAGAACCAGCACTGAGGATTGACACAAGAAAATGTGTCACAACGGATAGCGGAGAGATGGCTCGTGGTTTCTCTGGTGTGTGTTTGTGTCTCCGTGTGTTTGAGTTGTGTTACAGTGTGTGCCGATTGTCTTGTCATGAGCTCTTTCACCTGTTTGTCTCTTTCATAGTTGCTGCACAGTTACATCACACACTTACGGACAAATGACAACGGCAGCTGAATCAAAGTTAAAGTTCCTTATAGCTGGAGGAGCATTTATGAGATGAGATGTAGCAGATCTGAATGGAGAGAGCTGCTGTGTGTGTGTGTGTGTGTGTGTGTCTGTGTGTGTGTGTGTGTGCTGCCTTTGTTTCACTGTATAATGTCTCCCCCTGCAGCTACGCCATCCTAATGCAGGACATTAGAGAGGCCTCAGTTTTCCATTTCAGAGTTGTGCTCTGTGTGTGTGTGTGTGTGTGTGTGTGTGCGTGTGTGTGTGTGTGTTTTTCTCTTTTCTATCTGATTATGGAAACAGAACGAGGTGCTCCGTCTCTCCTTTAATGGTCGCCATCAAAGTGTCCTTGAACAAGCCGTTTAAACTCTAATGGAGGTGCGGCGGAGAAGCCCGGAGGTTGTTCTCAGCAGCTCATATAGTAAAACTGTAAATGTGCGAAAGCCTCACGCCCTCTCGCCCTCACGTCCTCTTGCCATGTCACTGTCGTACAGATTAATGTGTCAGGCAGAGGACGTGATCGACAGCAGAATGTGTCGTGAACTTCTGTTGGATTCATCAGAGGAACACGAGGCGGCGTCCTTCAGAGACTTCACAGGTTCTGCACCATAAATCCGAAAAACTCAAAATCAGACATTTGCAGTGTCGCAATTTACTAAAGAAGAAAATCCAGCTTTGAAACTTTGTGACTTGATGTTCCATCAGCACTAGAACATCGCGGCTTAAACTCAAGTATACTCCAAGGAGTTTTTAACTGGCTGTGAAACAGTCTCAGTTTAATTCTGATGCCTCTACAAACCCACCAGCACAAAGGATTGGACTATTTATACGGTTATTTTCGCTGCCACTGGGTTGGACACAATGAAAGAAAACGAGGCAGTGGTTTATTCTGTGCAGCCAGAATCAACACACAGTGAAAAGAAGGTTCCCTGTAGGTGCTTTAAAAGAGGCCATGGGTAAGACGAAGGACTGTGAGAGCTCAGAAGCAAGTTATGAGCCTGTGATTTGATTGACAGAGGTGGCTTGTTGACGTCGCAGAGCCTTTACACAGTCTGTGATTGGTCTTTTTAAAAGTTGATCTATTACAGCCATGTTGCATTGCTCCAGGGCTACGAGACGCTTTCCACCACTGGAATATATGTCGAGTTGCTGTCGAGTGCAGAAGCTTCAAAGTTGCCTCAGCATTGTTAGTTTGATCAAATTGTGTTTTCCAAACTCATTTGGATCCATTTTTCCCGCCCCCGGCAACAAGTTGTAATTTATGTCGTCCCAACTTTATTACCGTCCCTCAGCCGTCTCCAGATGGCATTAGTATTGACAGAAGAGCTCAGGCAATTAGCATTATAATTCTAACTTCAGGACTGCAGGAGTTTTATGAAACAAACAGGCCTCTCCGCGGGAGGCTGATAATTTGATTTTGCCTGCGGACAAAATCAAATGTGCCGCACATCACTAATTTCATTCTGTCATCCGGACAGTGAAATGATTCACTGGGGGGACGGCAGGACAGACTGTCACTCTGTGTGTCTGTGATACCGAGGCAGCAGCAGCAGCAGCAGCGGCTCTTTCCCTTTTCTCATTTTCTGCTATTTTCTGGGAACTAAAGTCTAAAAGCTTCTGGTATTATTATTATTATTGTTTTTTAACATGTATGATCACATTCTGATTTATATATGTGCTCAGTCCTATTTATTTATTTGCTGCTCAAACAGTTTAATTTATATAAGTTATTTAATCTAAGTGACGCTGCTCCTGGTTCTGCAAAAGTTCAATTGCAGTAAAAGTTTGATCGATTTTTTTTTCAGCTTGCTTCAACTGCAGATTCTGCTAAAAAAAACTACCAACATTTTCTTTGATTTGGCGCCTCGTGCAGGTCATCGAGCTCAGCAACGTCAACGTGCAGATGTTCTGCAAAAACTGTAAACTGTTTAGTTCATGCTAACATGTTTGTAATTAGGATTAAACACAAAGTTGAGGCTGACGTAAAGGTCAATAATTGTATTTAAGTGTTAAACACGGCAGCACTAATCCTCTGAGGACCATGAAATTGAATTTTATGGAAATGCAACCAACAGTTGACACGTTTCAGTTTGGACCAACAGACGTTGGTGTTGCCATCACAACAATACAATACAATGCATGCAGTCTACATAAACAACAGTATAAATCAGGGTAAGACAGGGACAGATTTGACAAATTTGCACTATGTACACCTGTTTACATATTCCATTCTATAGATCTGTTCATACTGAATTCTGTCAATTTATAATTCCACCATACTGCTTTATTTATATTTATATTTATATCATATCGCCATACTATATTTATATTGATAATTCTGCTTATACAGTTCATACTATTTATATCTCCAGACTTATATATATATATATATATATATTTTTTTTTATTTATTTATTTTTTTTTATTTCATATTTTATTTTATATATATGTTTACATCTTCACTTATATTTTGTGTTTTTTATATTTCATGTTTAGTGCTGTTTGGACAGAGAGAAACGTAATTTCAATTCTCTCTATGTCTTGTACACATTGCAGTTTTGACAATAAAGTCGACTTGAACTTGAACAATTTGCTCTTAACCTTTGACCTGAAATCTCTCCCTTAACCACGTCAAAGGAAACACACAGGGAAAAACACTGTATAGGACTTGAGATACCCGATGGCTCTCCTAACATATATTACAACACAATCATCAACACTCCTGACAGCTCTTTGGTTCTTCGGTACCCCTGTCCAAATATCCTTAAAGTCAGGATGGACCAAGACACCAGCTAGCAGGCCAAACAATTATCTTGATGTAAAGTAATAGTACAAGCATTAGGATATAACTATGCATCTATGTGCAGACACCTCACATGCTCATAGTGGAGCGCCCTCTGCTGGATCACAAGACAAACTACTTCAGACGGCCTATTGTGCTAAAACTCGAAACATTTTGGATTCAAACAGGTCATCAGAGTTCAAATATCAACCAGGTTCAAATTATAAAATAATAAGCGACGTCCCCACCTCGAGCGCTCGCCGACTCTGCTCGTATCTTTCTTGGACGATGGTTCAAAGCCTAAAAGAGGCCGCCTTGCCCCCAAAATGTCCTCCTCTCTCCTCTGTCCTCTCTCCTCTGTCCTCTCTCCTCTGTCCTCTGTCCTCTCTCCTCTGTCCTCTCTCCTCTGTCCTCTGTCCTCTGTCCTCTCTCCTCTGTCCTCTCTCCTCTGTCCTCTGTCCTCTCTCCTCTGTCCTCTCTCCTCTGTCCTCTGTCCTCTCTCCTCTGTCCTCTCTCCTCTGTCCTCCTCTGAGGTGTTGAGACGTCCTGTCCGTCCTCAGAGGGGGGAGGACACGGTCACTCTGGCTTCAGGCCTGCGCCCCACATACATGTGTGCATCTACATTTGGGTATTTGGGTCAACATGCCTGTATACTGAACGTGTGTGCATGTGCTTGTGTTTCTATACTTTTGAGGACCTGTGCTCTCACAAGGACGAGCCTCGTGTGTTTAAAGGTTAAATTAATTAGGATTATAATGAGGATTAAGAACACGATGAAACAAGTCAATTACTCTTGGTTTAGAGCTGAAATTAGCATTCATGACAATGAACTCAGGGGGGAAACACATGTAGCCTGTGCAGTTTGCATGTGTCCTCCCTGTCCTTCTTGTTGTGTCTCGTCCCAACAGGAGCTGATAACAGAACAGAAACACAGAAACACAGAATCCTGTCGCAGCATGGCGTCGCGTCTGAGAGCCTGATGGAGAAATGTGACCGCAGGCAAAGAGGACTGAGGATTCTAGATCTTCTCATTTAAAGGTTTCCCAACGTTGGTTTTAACACCTCCACAGGTGTGACCCTCCTCTGACGCGCTGACTTCGAGTCAGCCAGAACAGACAGGATTCGATAAATCCTCCGCTCACCCTGCACATATAGACTCTTATAAGGATGATTTCCATTCCACCGTTTTTTCAAAGTAAAGCGTCCCGTCCAAAGACCTTCGTGTCTTTACAATAACATGTTCAGACTGACATGAATACCGCAGGGATCTCGTGCCTAAGGTTACTCTGAAGGTTGACGTATTCTCACCTTGTCACGCCGTGAGCGACAGCAGCCAGGTTTAGTGACAACAGGATAGACGGAGATGTTCACCTTGATGACGTGTTGGAGGTGTTGCCGGTTCTCACAATAAGAGCCAGTCGCCGTCAGCTCTTCCTCTAACCAGCAGTTTGGTCTTGATGCAGGTTCCACCTCCGAAGTTCATCAAGCTTCATTAGACATACAAAAAAACCCGGTGAAAATGGAATTAGACTTTATTCAAAATGAGCCAGAAGGACGTGCACGATGCAACACAACAGCCATACATCTCACAGGAAGTTAGAAATGATATTTAAAGATCAATATTTAGTGTCAGAGGATGAAACTGTGAATAACGTGCAGGAGCTTTTGGTTCATTGTCAGAAAATGAGCTCCACTGTGATTTATTGTTAACCCATGAAGCAGAATGGACGTCCTCACCTCGGTAGCTCACCTGACACAAAGGCTCAGTCCTTAGTCTAGTCAGCTGACAGGTGGGTGGTGTTACAGGAGTCCTTCAGCCGGCCTCAGGTCCACTGATGATCCACGACGAATTTTAGATTAGCTGGAAGAAGCGAGACCTTCATTGTTCTCTGTGTTTTTCTGTACCTGCAAACATTTTGTACCCCGATAATTCATAATTCTGCTTTTTCTAACATCGTCTATGTGATGTATCAATTAGTGGAACGGCGTGAAGTCCGAAGGCGTGACTGCTGAGGTGATTTCGATGCCGTTCACGCTTCAATGAGATGAAAAGCAAAATGTTAACAGCGTTTTGTCCTCTTTTTATTTGCTCGGGTGTCTCAGAGCTGCAGCTTCTGTTTTATTAAGCTGAGTGAAACGTCAAGGTCGCGACCACATAAAGAAGAAAGAGCAGAGTGACTCATAACTGAAGTGGCTTTGACTTTTAAAGGTCAGCGCTACACTTTTAATCCTCGTTGAATACCAAGTACTGAGCTAACCTCTGCTCCTCATCTCTCCTGAGCGCCGTCGATTTCCTCCTTAGAACATTTAGAATGTAAACTTTAACCAAGCTCGAAAATAAAACAGATATTTCTCCTCCGTTCTTGTGTAATTTGGAGTGCAGTGTGACCTTGAAAATGCCAGGTTGGTGGCCCCCGCTCTTGTCGTGCACCTAATCGCCATCGTCGCCGCCGCCCGTGCCAGCTGGTGCCGACAGATTTGAGGAATGAAAGGCTGAGGCGTCGCGGGCAGACCTCCGCTTCGTTTATTGGGAGCAGATGGCGAAGACACGACGGGAATTTGTTAGTGCCTCCGCTGTGAGCGTTGTTACTGCTTTAACAAACATTAAAATCCGTGTCGTTGCTTTGTTTTGTTTGTTCTTGCAAGTGAAATCTTGCTGATAGATAGAAAGCGCCCTTGGACGCAGGTGACCTGCAAGTGTGAGTACAGAGAGAGTAAAGAAAAGGCTTTGTGATTCCAACACGATCAGTCACTCGGGACCAACTGTGGAAACAAGCAGGGACTAATTAGCTGTACAGAAGTCAGTCTATCATGTACTTACAGCAGTTCTGTACAGGGGGGATGCTCTCTGAGGAGGTGTGTGTGTGTGTGTGTGTGTGTGTGTGTGTGTGTGTGTGTGTGTGTGTGTGTATTAGTATTATCACTAGCTCTCAACCCATCCTGGGTTTGAACTTTTAGCACATAATAAAACTGTGCTGGAGCTGCTGAACCATTTTGCAGTTTTATGTTTTAATTTAAGTTTTGTTTTGGTATAAAATCATCCATTTTAACGCAGCTTGTATATTAACTGAATAGATCAGCTGGAAAGTGACAAAGTACATTTATACTCAAGTACTACTTAAAGGGGCAGTGTGTTGGATTTAGTGGGGCCCAGGAATGTAGTTGCAGATCGCAACACCCTCGTTTCACCTGCCTCTCCGACGTCCCATCTAATTTAAAAATCGAAGCAAATATATGAATTGTCAGTGGAGCTGAGGCGCCAGGTCGCTCAAACAAGCCATCTGTAACCACACCCACCTGTCAATCAAAGCGCCCACGCTCCTAATCCTGCATAACTTTAAGCCTTAATATAATGTGAACAGGTGAGTTGTATATAAATTCACCCTCAGTACAGTTGTCATGAACGGGGAAATTAGCTACAGAGACCAAAACTGTTTTTTGTACCAGGCTGTAAACATGTTTATTTCTGCTGTGAAACATGGGGACTTATGGAGACTGACTCACTTCTGGAGCCAGCCTCAGGTGGACGTTAGAGGAACTGCAGTTGTCAGTTTTCACTTCCCAGCCATGGCGGTTGCTGCTTAGTGTATATTTACCTGAAACCTGCAATAAGTACTACTCACACAGAATCAAGGTCCAGCTGTAGAGGCGGGTGGATGTATCATGTCCAGGTGTTGATAGTGTTGGAGAGGAGGTCCTCTCTGAAGACCTGGAGGTCTTCAGGATCTGGTAGGAACTGGTAGGACTTTCCACCAATGGGGAACAACAGACGAGAAAAGTTTGGATTGTCCTGAGAGGACGGTTCGTCGTCAGAGGTAACAGATGTCTGTATGAGGACGTTATGAAGTGCGTATGATAACGGTGTCATCCTGAAAATCCAGGCGTTCCAGGAATTGAAACCTCTGTGCATCATTTGCAGCTCGATGTTCTTTTTCTCATGGTGCAGAAATAAAAAAGCAATCAGTCATGCTGACATTAATTTGACCGTGGTTCAGACTGGTAATTGTAATTTCATACTCCTGCTGTATGAACGTGCTGGCATTTATATGTTAATGTGTGTTTGTACATTTGTCTGCGTAATCATTAACGTGACAGACACTGTGTGGCGTCGCATATAAATGAATGTTTTAGTGTCTGCTGATTGTTCTCTGTGTACCTGACTGCAGATGGAAATGAGCTAATAGCTGAATTTGGCATACACCATCTCATCTCGGAATAAAAATTAATCATTTAAATGACATTTTATATAATGAGGCATGCAGCTGCACGCTTTAAATCTCACATACAGACCGAACCTGAACAGAAACACAGAGATTTTTAGGGTTTTTCACGTCGCGGCATCTCCGGCGATGCATCTTGCACATCTCAGACGGTAAGAGATGAAAGTTTTCTTATCTTCCCTTCGTATGTTAATCCCCACAACATGGCTGCACATGCAGCAGAGGTGGAGGAGTAAATAACAGGAACATCTGACGGTGTAATACAATCCAATACAAACACCATCAGCTCTCTTGTGTTGCACTGGACTGCATTAGATTTTCAGGTGTTTCTATTATTCTGTCCACTCTTCCCAACTATCTACAGCATAGCTCTGTTCAGCGACGAGTGGAAAACACACGGCGCAGTGATGAGATTAGCAAAGCATCGGAGTGCGGGACACCGTCCTCGCTGTCTCTGCATAACGGCCGCACCTTCAGATGGAAACCAACAACCGTGCTGAAATGTAATTTCCATTCAGCGAATATCTCAGCGGCGGGCGGGCGGGTGGCGTGCACATGCACATAAACTCCCCCGCTGGAATAGCTGCTCAGAGATGGACGGGGTGGGGGAGGGTATTACTCACCTCGCCGTTATTGTTCACAAATAAAACCAAAGCGTAATAAAAGCGATCCTTTAAAAATTCATGTGAGACGAGGCATCGTGGAAAGCTGAGCACTGTGGGAGGTGGAGTGTGTGTGTGTGTGTGTGTGTGTGTGTGTGTGTGTGATGGGAGTGTAAGTGTGAAGCTTTGTTTTAAATTATTCTGGTCATTACGCTGCATCAGCGCCTGTGTCACAGCTTTCTGCCCCTGACTGAGTGTGTGTGTGTGTGTGTTTCATGACTGTGTATGTGTCTATGATTATGTGTGTTCGTATGACTCCAGCGTGTGTGTGTGTGTCTGTGTCCATACGTGTGAGAGCAGTTTGGTGTGTATATGCATGGCTCGATCTGGATGTATATATGTGTGTGTGTGTGTGTGATCCTCTTACATTGATGCATTTTGTGGTTTTATAACTGTGCGTCTCAGTTAATGGATTTATGCGTGCATGTGTGCGTTTGCATGTTATCATCTGAGTGTAACTACGCAGTCGTGTGTGTGTGTGTGTGTGTGTGTGTGTATCTACCTTTGTATCTCAGCATGCATGTGTGTACAAGCATGAGTGGGAGGACATTTTGTTCTTCTACAAAAGAGTCCGGGTCTGAAACTAAGACCTGAACCTGGTGCTTCGACTTTAAAGATTATTTTTTTGGCCTTTATGACTTTTATTGATAGTACAGCTGAAGATAGACAGGAAGCAGGGGGAGTGACACGCAGTAAATTAGCCGTCCGATATGGGATTCGAACCAGGGGTTGCTGCAGCGAGGACTACAGCCTCCACACACGGGGCGGCCACTTAGCCCACTACACCACCGACCACCCCGGTGCTTCGACTTTAAACCTTTTATTACAACTTTTATCTGTGCAGCCCTGGCCATCAGATTCACTGGTCCTGATAACCAAAGATGTGGACTCGAGACGACTCTGGTCACTGTTTTCATGACTTAAAGCTTGAAAATAAAATGACTTGAGACTCAACGCAGACTTAGAATTTTAACCCCTAAATTCCACCGGGTGCGGGCGTGCAGCATAGCGTGTGTGCCCCAGCCTCTGCAGAGATACGTGATCGTTCTAGTGAATGTTTCAAACCCACCGGCTCTGCTGTGATCCGGTTCAGAAGCATCTCAGAAGTGGCCTCCCCCAAACCTTGGGGCTCGACTTGCCTTAATTCAACTTGACTTGACTTGCCTCACCATGAAAATACGCTGCATGCGGAACGGCTCCCGAACGACAGCGTACTCCAACTCACATAATCCGTTTGTGATGCACACAGGTGTCCATTATGACATTGTTCTTGTAACGAAACTCGATCCGCGGTAAACATGGAGTATTTTATTTTGTATTTTGTGTTCCTTCCCTGCAACAATCTGCCCTGTGCTGAATTTATGCTCCGTGCTCCGGCGTCCGTGAACAATAGAAGTTCTGCGTATGTGTTGCGGAGGGCTGTGACGCAGCGAGGACGGAGACTGTGTGAGTTGACACACTAACTAACATTGAAACGTTCTGCATGCAGTGTGTTTTCGGGGTAAGGACTTTCACATTACATCATCATAGTCTCACAGTTTACAGATGAGACCTCACTGATTTACTGTACTTGTCAGTTTCCTGTGCACTAAGTGATTAGTTGATTGTATGATTAGTCTGACTGCTCGTGTTACTTTGGTTTGAGTTCACATCATCATAAATTAGAAATAACAACCAGAGCTACAAAATTAAAACACAGTTTAAGTTTTTCCTTTGAGACTCAACCAAACATCATTTGACTTACATCTTATCTGTTAAATAACAGGACCTGAACTGGGCCCGAGCCTTGATGGCTGCCAAAGATCCACTAACATGTAAGGACTTTTGGGTTGGGTGGGGTACAAGGCAATGCATTCTATTAAAGAGGCTCCTTCTAAGTATAGTACAATAGTGTGCATGTGTGCAGAGACTGAGGGTTTTTGACCATATCTGCTGGAACTATATTATGAACATCTCAGTAAAGGTGGACTAGGTTTTATTGTAGAAGGTACAGATTGAGATTCCTGTGTTATATTTCATATCTAACGTGTTGTCTGTATATTTATATGGGACTAAATGCTGCTACTAGTGTTTCCTTTTTTTCCTGTATGCGTTTTCTTGTATGTGTTATTAGGTTACGTTCATGTGCAGGGTTTATTGAATCCACGTCAGCATCCCCTTTCAGGAAAGTATGAGAAACTACAGTTGTCGCAAACTTGTAGTTTGTCTGTTCCGGCCGACTTTCGAAAAGCAAAGAAGCAATCTGTCAAAAAAAAACCCGTACATTCCTCTGGACCTTCTTCTTCTATCTAATCTTCTCGAGGAGTCGCTTCCAGGAACTGATCCGTTACACGTCCTCTGGCTTTCGGTAAAACACCAATATATCTGAGTCCTACCAGATGTCTGAATGCCAAACTGATAAATGAACACAAACACACTTCAGGACTTCGGGACATAAAACTGTTGTCAAACACATCCTAGCAATCGTAGATGGAAACAGAAGTGTGTCGGGTCGGAAAGTTTGAGTCAAGTTATAGACCAGAGGGCAGAGAACAGATTCATAAAGATACATCCTGTGGGGATCATAAATGTTTGTACAAATCTAGTATATATTTACAGTTTTCTTGCCAGATGAGGTATGAGGAATAAACTTTACATCACTGCTTCTGGTCTGAGGTTTTATTCTCTTGTTCTAAAGTTGAACTGTCTCATCTTTCTAATCCTTTCTTTCTAGCCAAACATATTTTCCTCTTTTCTCACACACAGCTCTTTACATTTCAACGTATTGCCAGGATTTCATGGAGCCGCACTGCCCTCCATTGCTCCTTCCCTTACCTTTATCTCCATCTGTCCATCACTGCACCCCCCTCGCCTCGCCTCGTCCATTATTCAGCGGTTCACCTCTCGCACCTCGTCTCTCCCGCTGTCTCTCGCGCTAAATCTAGTTTCAGGCTTTATTGTCCTTGAAATTGGGTTTGCAGCAAAGCGCGCCACGCAGTACATACAGTAAACAGAAGCTGCCGGAACATACGAGACACACGCATTAAAATGAACTGTGGAACGAGCGGGAGATTGACTGACCGCAGAGTCCGAGAGCCTTCGCTTCCTATCGCTCTCTCTTTATCTTCGATCGCAGTCGTTCATCCATCCATGCCTCTGCCTTCTGGACCTCGTCCGGTCTGGACTGGTTAGCTGTGAGTATTTCCACATACTTCCAAAACGCACTTTTACCTCCAATGAGCAAATATTACCACAGTGGAGTGAATTCATCCCAACATGACAAACTAAGCCAAGTCAAAACTGTCTGAGCTGGTGTCCAATCAATCTTGGGACCATGTTCCATTTCTCAGTTATTTGTGATCAACAGTTACTGGTCAAATCACAAATCACATCATCTGTGGGATTTGAATTATGGAAGTCAGGCTTGTCTTTAGTGTTTGCACAAGTGAACATTTACGTGCCTGAACGCATCATTAGTTTTGATGATTTTTTCTGTGGAGGACCAACTGGGCTCAAATCCATTTCTTGTTTCAGTTCATACATCACTCACACGACGTCCTACCATCGAATTTCACAGTGGTACATCTTCAACTTCAATGTAGATGTCATCCATACTGTTTTACTGTCAGGGCTAAAAACTAATGAAAAATACAAAACTATATTAAATCTGCCTTTTTGGAAACTTTCTAGTTTTCTTTCTGTTTTTTTCCGTTGCCCCTCTGCTTAGCTTTGCTCTGCAAACTTCACCTTTAGCTTTTTACCTCGCTGTTTTTTGTCTCGTTCTTCCTTCTGCAGTCTAAATTAGGAAAAGTCCATTATCGTCACGAAGTGCGATTCCTCAAACTGCGACTGCACACCCCCACACGAATTCACACGTACATGCATACACACACACCTGATGCGGACCATAAATCGCTGTCTCCATTATAATTCTGCCAATTGCGCCTCCATGCTCACTGCACAGCGTCTTTATGGTGCGGATTTGATGTATATGTGGAGCCGGACCGGGCCGGCCCGGGCGGGGGCGAGTGACAGAATGAGAGTGGGAAATGAGCGACGCAGGAAGACAAATACTGGACCGACACCGAACACTCAGAGAAGAGAGAGGAGATTCAAATACATCACTGGGGCAAAACACAACGGACCTTTGTCCACATCACGGCAGCATGACGCGTGATACCGTTGCTCTATTTCCCAACATGTGTGCTCTCCAGAACAGCCATGATTTTATCACATTCACTCCCTGGATTGGGTTTTCGCTTTGGCTGTTCCGCCCTTACTAAGACAGGAAGGAGAGCAGTGAGCTGTGTCCCGGCTCAGGAGCCAGATCCGTCAAAGGACGCAGCCCATGAAGGTTTGTCCTCGAAGGGAAAAAAAGGCCAGGCCGGACTTCAAAATTATAAATTGTCTTTACTTGGTCAAGTGCCAAGCGAGAGGTCGACAACAAAAGATCAATGAGTAGCAAAAGGTCAAATGCAGAGAATCAAGTGGCAGAGGAAAGGTGAGCAGTAAGGTAGGCGAGTAAGGAAAGACTGAGGGCTGCTGGACGGGTGGCATCTGAAAAAGACAGGACGGGTTAGTAAGCATGAAATTGGCACTAAGTATTGAAGCTGGAGGGGATGAGGATGAGCAGCAGTGACAAGTCTGACCTTAAAGAGATCAAATTAATGACGCGTCCTGTCCTCGTTAAGCCAAAAAAATCCAACAGAGACTCCAGAGCACGAGATGACAGCTGGACTTTCCTTTCTTTATCAGCGGCAGGCTTTCTTTTGGTATTAAGATGCAGATGAATAGAGAATTAATTCATTATTTCATATTTTTTTATGTGGATCATGCCAGCAACTTCCTTGAGCTGCCAAAGGAGTCTGGCGGGTTTTGGAGAGAACTTCAGTTTCCGGTCTAAATATAGTGTACACAGGTGGTTAAAGCAGGTTTTGCTGGTGTCCCCATTCACAGCTGTGCATCTCTTTGCTGGTCCACCATCCACCACACGTTAGGACAACTCAACCAACCCTGTGGCAGCTGATGGACACTGTGAGATAGATAGATGTCAAACTGTCCTTAAGGTCAAGAAGTTTGAGAAAATAATGTTCGCTCATGAATGAGTTGAACCCATGCTGGCCTCTGTACTTCTGTCCTCACATTAGCCTGCTGTCCGGTAGGCTGACTGCCTAGCGCTGGCTAATTATCCACAATGATGGTCTCACTAAAATATAAAATGTCAAACTGCTCATAAAGGATGGCAGCTCTCAGCCAGAGACATTACCGGAAAAGTTCTTTCTATGTGGAGTTTGCATGTTCTTCCCGTGTCCACGGGTTCTCCGACTTTCTCCCACAGTCCAGAAACATGCAGGTTTAGAGATTTATCTGTGACTTTAAATTACTTATGAGCATGAATGATTGTTTGTGATCAGGGGCGGACTGGGACAAAAAATCGTCCCTGGCATTTTGGACCGGAGCAGCCCACAACCAATACCTAAGAGTGTGTGATCTACTCGTTAAATCGGGACTTGTCGGCCCAAATAGCACGTCGGGCCACCGGGCAAATGCACGGTATGCCAGATTGCCAGTCTGTCCCTGTTTGTGATGAACCAGCGACCTGTCCAGGGTGTACCCCACCTCCCCAGCCCTCCACGATCCTGTTAAGGATAACCGTCCATGGAAAATGTAGCCGTGTGTTTTATATAAATATTGGCATCGGAAACGACGAAATGACCTTTTCTAATAAGAAGTGTGGGAGCTCCCTTCAGCTGCGCCACTGCTATGGAGTGCTCTGTTCTCCCTCCGGCCTGCCCGGGAGCTCCAAGCCTGTCGTAATTGCCGTTGTGCTGTGTGTGTGTGTGTGTGTGTGTGTGTGTGTGTGTGTGTGTGTGTGTGTGTGTGTGGCTGCTGCAGTACTGTCAATAAGTGCTTGATGGCCGAGCCGGTGACTGCCTCTCTCTCTCTCTCTCTCTGCAGCAGCACAGAGGAGATGGATGGTAAAAGAGCCGGCCCCTCAGCGACTTTTATCTCCCGCTCTCCTCTCCTCCATCACTCTGTCCTGAATCTTTTGCCATTTTTTTCTCCCCCTCTGGTCTTCCTCCCGTTCTCCGTCTTTCTCTCTCGCTCCTGCTTCTTCTTCTCTCCGTCTGTTTCCAGCCCTCTCCCTCTTTCTTTTTTGCCTTTTTTTGCGTGAATGAATGTTTCTCATTTCCGTTCCCTGCAGACAGTCTTTATGTCTCTGTCTGTCTCCTCCCCTCTCCTCTTGAGCGTTTAAAAAATACCAGTCTGACTGTGAGACTACAAATCTCTCTCTTTATCTGTCTCTGTTGTTCTATACTTGTTGTAGGCTTGTTGCCGTGTAGTGATGGACTCAGGCCAGTTAACTCTCTGACAGACTTTATTATGAATTTGGAGTTTTATTATTGCAAAATTGTCAGTATGTGAGATTTCTACTTTTCGCCCACTGCACATCTTTTTCTCTCCTCTATTAATTTATTTATAATGTATGTTTTATTCATGGTATTATCATTCCTCAGTGTTTTCCCCCATCTCCAATTCTTTTCCTCTTTCACCTCGGTTCATTTTGGCGATAAAATTGGAATTTTTGGAGTACATAGGTGATAATGCCGTGATCACATCTCTCCAGTTTGTCAGCCAGAAGCAGAGATTGACTTTACTTGATTTTACTCGTAGAGCTTTAGGTTTACTCATTCTACTATTTATCTAGCACATTACAAAACATGCAGCACAAAGCATGTGAAAGCAGGATAGACTTTGAACAGCAGGATAAGAGAAACTCTTCAGGACAAGGTGATGGTAAAATGATGGATCTTAAGATGTCATCTCATAGTGTCAGATTTAGACCTTCAGACAGACAGATATTAACAAAGGCTGCCGCCCTTTACCTTTCAGTTCTCGTCTCAGGAACATTAGGGTTTGAGTTGGAAGATCAAGGAGACCTCGCAGGCACGTACGTTTGTCCTGACCGTGTCAAACAGACGAGATGAGGCAAAGTCATTCAACACTAAAAAATGAACACTGTGACAGACAGCTAAGCAAGATTTGAAGTTTGAAGTGGGATGTTTTCACACATGCTGCTGCGTACTGTATGAGCTATAACTGATCAATAGGTCCTTTGTCACACCAGACAGAAGAGCGTTACAATAGTCCAACCTGCTTCAGAATCAATGTCAAAAGCACAAAGTCAAAGGTTTTGACTCGTTTCTTGTTATAATTTTAGGTGGTCAGACAGTTTTTCTGTCTCAGCTTTTATTCCAATTCTAGGATATGATTTTAGTCTTGATCGCCACATATACAGACTGGAAATAAGTGGGCCCAAGATAGAGCCCTGTGGGACACCACATGTCACAATTGTTGTGGAGAAATCGCTGAAGTCAAAAATCAATGGTGAGGTCAGGAGTTCAGAAAGTGTTCAGCAGCCTCTGATGTCTGATGCTGTTTTATTTATTGAGAATTAGAGACACTGTCAAAGTTGATCAGAAGTGCCTGAGTCGGTCTCACATTCTGCCCAACTCATCCTGGTGGATCGACTTTAAACCCCAAGATAACAGCACAAATACTACACGCCCAGAATGAGTCACAGAGAATGTCTTTACCCATGGAGGTGTTACTGTCAGCATGTTCTAGTCTGGAGACACACATGTCTGTTTATGTTAATGAAACATCACGGCAAGCTATCTCGACCCCCGTCACCACAGTGTGGAGATAGACTGGCACCTACTGTTCTCAACCAATGCCAAACAATTAATACTGCTGCGGACCTCAAGGCCCACAGGTGAGCACGTCTATTTTTTCAGATAAGGAGTCATTCATGGCTTTGTAAAGGTTTCAACCAGTTAAGATAAGATAACCATGATTCATTTATCCTCAACATTAATAGTTCGATCATTATAATCCCCAATAACCAAACCTGCCCAGGTGGAAGGCTCAATTTGCGACCGCCAGTCCACTTGCTGCCACTTTACCCCAAAAATGTTCCATCTAGTTTTCCTGGACTGGGCTGAATTTTTAAAGCATGAAATTAATTTGTGCATGCATATGAATGTGTGTATTTATTGACATTTGTCCAACAAATTGATGAATTTTATTTGTTACCGAAATTGGTGCCGAGTCGTGACACAAGCTCTAGCCAAGATGAAATTAACTTGGAGGAGGCTCAACATGTTGCCAAGGATCGGGAACAATGGAGGGGTCTCGATGTAGACCTGCACATGTCTCACGGGGGATAAAGAGGATTAAGTAGCTTTAACATAGAAATTAGCAGCACTTGTGTGTTTAACCTCTTTATAAAACAGAAAAAAAGGAATAATATTGTAAATATTAAGAAAAGGTTCTTGTTTTTGACCCTACTGTGACATCATTATTTTATGGGTGTAGTTACATCATACGTTGTACAGGAACATTCCCTGACGGGGTGCAGACACAGCATGAAGATCGTCTTCCTGACTTAACTTTAAAGTTTCATTGACCACTTCTTCTCTAATATGTTGCAAGTCAGAAGTCAATAGTTCCGTTTGGGTATTCACAATGTTTGTGTAGAAGCTGTAGTGAACTGATGATGGATGGCTATCCATGAATCGATTAGGAACCTGGTAAAACACATGATCTATATCTGCTCGGGAAAACATGGACGGACACAGTAAAGTGATGTTTGCATCTTAACTCTGACCTACTAAAACATATACTAGAGACAAGAGTAAGTAAAAATCTGATTAAAACTGTTCATGGTGTTTGTCTGCGAACTCTGTCTGCAACTTTCCGACTTGATTATCTGTTCTATTGCACTGTTCATCTGTTCTATTTTTTCCATTATATTAAATTCCTTAATTTAAAACATTAATTTGGTTCCATGTGCTGTTATTACGCCCACTGCTGCATCTCCTGCCGTCTGTCATGAAACAGGCAACCAGCCGTAACTAATGTATACAGCAGCGCATATCTGCCGCTGATGTGCATTCACATCTTTTTGGCTATTTGATATATTTGTTCACGTTGTCCGTTGCAAGAGGGACACAGGACACATTCCTATTTTCTACAGGTTACAGCGTTCCAACCTGTGCGTCAAGTAAAGAGGCTGCGAGGACGTTCTGGCTGCTGTCACGTTACTTATCAGCTACTTTTCAATAAATGTTGTGAAATCTGTGGAATTGTTGTATTTTGACAGGAAACATGAGGTTTAAAAGATATATTTAAAAATATATATATATTTAAAAATAAATCAACGTCATCTAGTGGGCCAGATATAATTGATGGCGGGCCAGTTTTGGCCCGTGGGCCGCTAATAGCCGACCCCTGGTTTACATTATCTTTAAGCAGAAATAGCCTGTAGTTCTTCCTTGACTCTAACTACATTGTACATGCCAAATGACAGTGCTGGAGCTATAAGAAGAACAGATGCTATTGCTTTGCCAATATAGAATTCATTGCTTCAGTTAAATACATTTACAATCAACATTACCATGATTGGACATCAACGTAAAGCATGGCAAATATTCCCTTCAAGTTGCTAATTCGAGTGCGTTTCTAGCCACACACATCTCCAGACAGAGCTGATAATAAAACCTGGATTGAAGCTATCTTGAACTTCCGCCATAATAAAAGTGCATGAGCCAACACTTTTTCTTTTTATTGTAGTCTATTCCAGATGAATATTACAGTCGGACAGAGACCACAAACTGAGTCAGTTTTGTAATTAGCGAGCATGCGGCCTGCAAGAGAGTAATGAAAAACAGTATGCAGTCATCTGAATGGAATTACAATGAAACCGAGGGCCATTTCATGGTTCTTCTGATTGCCTGGCTTTCACTGGTGATTTACAATGCAATTACACAGTCTTGCACCAAGTTAGAAATAAAGGGTTGGGTTGTGGGTCGGGTGGGAGTTTGAATACTAAAAGCACCGATAGTCTAATGGCTACTGGCTACTTTTGGCTTCGGTTCAGAAAAAGTGAAGTTTGAGCTAATCAAAGTCGACGGTCTCATGTGGTTTCTAAAGACAGTTCTTAATCTGCCGTTAGAGCAGACTCTCTCAGAATCTAAATATTATATTATTATATTCTCTGTATGCAGCAGAGCTAGAGGCTATAGCTCTCACAGATGTCTCTGAACGTTTCATTTGTCTCCCAACTCCTATAAACTGTGTCTATATCCACTTTTCTTTAAGTAGCTTTGGGTTCAACGCTGAATTTGTCAGATTTGGTTGAAAGGGCAGTTTGTGTGATGTGGGTTTGAACATAGATTTCAACTAAAGCATGTAATGTTCAAAACATCTTTCTTCTTGATAAATTCTCAGTATGACGGAATAACAGATAAAGAGAACAGCTTCCATTATCACACCACAAACAAAGTGGGCCACAATGTTGACGGTAGTGGAGAATTTCTAGAAAGACAGTTCAAAGTCTGTGGGTAAACCGCAGCACCCTTGAAATGGTTTGGTCAGGTTTAAGGACATAAACTATTTGGTTTGGGTTCAAATGAATCTAATCCAGAAATTATCTGAGCGGTGTGTCGTGTACTGAAGTGGGCATGTTATCTACTAGAGTCGTGTTGTTGAAAATTATCCTTAGGTGTCACTTGGAGATTCATTCTCATCAGCATATCTAAACTTGACTGGACTCAACTCTGTGATTTTGGTTTATTATTGTGTGTAAAATTAAACAGGCACCCCAAAAGGTTAGGATTTCCTGAGTAAGTGTTTTCGACACCCTGCTGTTGCTTTTCTCAAGGGAAAAGCTACAACCATCAGGAACAGTAGTCGACAAATACCAACAGGTACCAATAAGTACCTGTACCTCAAAATGAACCCATCGGGTCGGGCAATCAACTGACTTGCATACTGTAATAATAATTTAGTTGGTATATTGTGTCATTGTTTGAAATAAATCAATGTCAGGTGATGGCAGGGTGACTATTTCTGTCAGGCCTGGACTCAAAGGAAGACTCAGATGCAGAGATATCACCAATAGGGTGGAACTTTATTGGGAATACTCAAACACCGAGTGACTCAGAAATTGACTATGAAAATTACACAAAAAATACTATTGAAGAATATACTCTCCAAAACCAAAACCACTCTGAAGTAACGTAAAAAGAGTAAAAAAGGAAACAGAAAATCACTTCACAAGGGGAGGACAAAAGCTAAACCGCTATCAAACTGAACAGAAATTAATAACCTAATACTATGAAATTTACAACAAAAAAAAATCACTCACGTGGAGGCAAAAACAACAAACACACGTTACGTAGCGAAGCAAGGAAGATCAAGGACTGTGGGAACGACGGGCTGGGGTGAAAAGAACGAAACACTCTGGCACAAGACAAAGGGAGACGCAGACAATATATACACAGGGTGATGGGGAACAGGTGGAAACAATCAGGGCGGGAAAGACAATCAGACCGGTGACACATGAGGAAGGGCAAGTGACCTAAAACGAGAGGAGAGTATCTTTCAAAATAAAACAGGAAATGACAAGACAAGAACCCAGCTTGACCTCACCACGTGACCTCATGGAAGATGAAGAAAGACAGTCTCACACTGCTCATAGTCCAACCACAACCCAAACAATGATACAGTGTGTTGATCAGTGAGCTTGAGAGGTGCTGTTTAGTGGATTTTGTAACCTTTGGACGAAGCCTTGACACATGAAAGTGGCATCAGTCTTCTCATAATACTCAGTAAGAAAACATCATCTTTCATTTTTACAGCTTTTTTGGGGGGACTAGTCCAGAATTCAGCATCCTGTCCTCATGACCCCTCTGTCTTCCTGTTGATTATCCGCCTGGCTGTTCCTCTTCTCCCATTTGTCTCTTGTCTCCATCGTTTCATGCACACATACATTTTCTGTTGTCCTCTTCGACTTCTCTCTGTGCCTTCTCACTCATGTCTCTCTCTCAGCATCTTTCTCTTTCGTAGGTGCTACAGCTCCATCACTGCCTCCGTCGCCGAGGCTACACTGACTGTAGCTCGTGCTGTTATTACCGGGGGGATTTGGCTTTGGTGTCCGCTTATGAGTCAGCAGAGAAAGGAGGAGAGACCAAAAGAGGTCATCGTACTACCCGAGTCTCCAGATGGAAGTTTTCTTGCTGCTTTAATCAGCCATTTGTCTTTGGAGCGATTCATCTACAGTGTGGGTGTGAAAGCCATGTCAGCACTGAGTGATTAATGCTGCAAAATGTATTCCTAATGTGGCGAGGAACAGAGCTGGTGGGTATTTTAAAATATGTTTTCAGAATAGAAACAAGATTGGTTAGATCCCAGAGCAAAAACAATAGTCATTTATAAAACAGGGAGAAATAAAGTAGTAGAGAAATTTAAAAGCAACAGCACTAGAAAGAATTAAGAGGCAATTAAGAGCAAATTAGTAGCACAAGCTAGATCCCACTCTGTCTCCTTTGAATTAAGCCCATATAAAAACTGTGCGAACTGGCAAATAGCTTTCTTCACTGGGAACATTTTGTTTTAGTTCAAGGGATATTACAATATGTTCTTATACTGCAGCTGAAAGTTGTAGGGCAGAGGTTGGTGGATGATCGAGCATACGAAGCAAATTAAACACCAAAAGCAAAGAGGTCCACGTCCCGTCCATTGACAGTATAATTAATGGACAGGGCTTCGGGTCTGTGAAGTGAAGCCAACACTTTCTGAAGGCCAACAGATGCCACAAGATGCAAAAGTACTTATTTTGTTACCTAGCAGTTATTTACTAGTTTGTTGATTCTCTGCCATACGATCCAGATTCTTCACACAAAGATCACAGACCACACAAAGCACACATGTGGACCCGAGCAGTGCCACGAGAGCCAAACCGAGCAAAGGCAAACAAAGCTCAGTGTGTAAAGTCATGTGTCCATTAAGCACACCGACGGCTGTGCAAACAGGAGAGAGTGTCGGTCCTTGAGACTTTAACCTGGGTCAGGATAGTCCCAGTCTCAGAGAAGCGGAGGAAACAATGTGAATGTACTTCTTTAAATAACCTCATCATGGTTCCAAATGCTGCTACAAAGATGAGTCATACACAAGGAAAACACAAAGCATGCACTGTCTTAAGTTAAGATATGTAATACAGTGTGTCACACAGTTCAACCGCAACGTATGAAGGATTTTTATGTTTTACAATCAGTGTGCTTTGGATTTTTATACTTTAACCATCACCTATACTGTATTTTTGATTATTTTCCTGCAGAAAGTAGAGAAATACTTTGACCTAGAGAAATACTTTGACCTAGAGAAATACTTTGACCTACAATTGATCAGGAAATATTCAGAATTTGTTCTGAATAAAAACACAAAATGTGATTTATTTTCATGCCAGCAGTCAGTATGTGAATCTTATGATGAGCTACATCCTTCTCAGAGACTAACAACTCTAACCTTTCTGAACAGGAGGGTTGCTAGTTTGAAACCCTGCTTAGAAAATCTGGATGCTGACAGCAACTCTATGAAAGCTTTTAGTGCCCAGGAGCAAGGCAGACCGACTGCGGGCAAGTCTCAGAGAGAATATGCATAAGATAATGTGATGCAGCACTGAATTATTCATATCTTTCCCTACAATAAAGTGCAGAAGTACAATTTAAAAGTACCGTTTGAAACACTACAATAAAAATTTGCAAATATCTTTTTGTCTGTAGCCTTGAAACACGTTTGGGTTTGTATGATTTTGCATAATTTATGTCCATTATGCTCAGATTTTATAACAAAAACAACTAATGATAATAATCTAATTACACTGTGCACATATTATCCCATTTTTTAATCCCTGCCATCTGCAGTGTTGTCCGTCTCCGTCCCATTAAACAGTTTTTTTGCATCTGTCCTGAGGGGATGAGGCTGTCTCGACGTCTCCGTGCATACAGAAGGCGTCCTCTCCTCGCAGTGGCCGCTGCCAGTTGGACAGATCGATTGTATCACTTAACTCCTCTCTGAGGTGTTGTGAACCGGTGTCATCAGCCCGCCTGAGCTGCAAACTACATCAACTAATAAACCGGCTTTTGTTTGTGAGATGCAACATACAAAGAGTCGGCAAAACACAACCTACGCACAAACGCGTCACAGCTCATGTGGATGCATCGGTTTGGAGAGGCGAGCCAGTAAATACTGCATAGCCATGGCAACAAGACAGAGCCAAGCCTACACCCTGAAGACAGACGGTTCCTCCAAAGGGTTTCTGGTCTCGACAACAGGCGCTTATGAAAAATGAGTCTTCGCAATAATAAAGATTAATTGCCCCACAATGGAACATACTTGTCACAAAGAAAATAAGAATGAAAACAATGAGTTTTAGTGTCTTTTTTTTCTGCTGAGGACAACACTTAAAGAGTAATATTTACATTTTCCTGACATGTTACCTTTTTTGTCATGCAGATAGTGACAGACATGGAAAAAAATGAGCAAAGGAGGATGTATCATGAAGCTGTTCCACCAAAAACTCCATGGTGTAAGTCGGATTAGATGGAAAAGAGTGACAGTGCGTCTGGTCTCATTTCCTGCCAGCAGTAAATGTTGATTTCAACCATGACATCCATCTTTTGCTATTGTTGATGAGGTAGTTCCACTAGCTGGAATACAAGTAATGCAACTGACCAATGTTCTCATAAATGGGTCGTTGTTTCATGTCCTGTGCATGTGCACAAACAAGCAGAAGATATTCTAACTGAACTGCCATCAAATTTGTATTTTTTTTTCTTTACTCCTTTAACATTTGAGAAGTCGAGGTTTCTTTTGTTAAATAAAAAAAGCTGTTTTGTTGAACAACATGTCCATATTCCTCACAGTCAGTACTCGAGTTGAGGGGGAATGGGGAAAAAATTGGTCAAAATCATCCCTTCTACCATCCCTTGTGGCATTTTATCAATGCATGTAGAAATTACTTATGTTTAACACTGGAAATAGAATTACCATTCGTGGTCAAAAGTTCTATTCCAGCGAAAAAATGCTGCTAATGTCTCTGCTTTAGTTTGAATCAGTCACGAAGCTCCTGGTTGTTACATAAAGACAAAGAGGCTTTGACAGTGAAGTGTGACCTTCTTTACTCCTCCTTAAATTGTGTTTTTTTTAAGTGAAGATGTCTTTAAACATATTTTTTAAACATATTTAAATACATGTAAACACAAAATTGTGTTTAAATGTATTTAAATATGTTTAAAAACACACAAAGATGTTAAAATGTGTTTAAAAAAGTTCTAAACACATACACAAAGATTGTGCTTGAAAAAAAATATTTGAGCACATTCACAAATAAAGATATTTAAAATGTTTTTACAAACATGTTTTAAAAAGATGTGAATGACATGATATCCATAGTTAAGTGGTTTTTGTTCCTTTCCGATAAATAGTATTGTCATGTGCAGGCCATGCAACTGAGAATGCAAGCTATGAATCAGATGGGATTTAGGATTTGCCATGTCTAGCAAGTCTCCCTAAAATTGACTAGAATGCAGGAAATTGCATCTAAGAAATACAAAATTTTCAGACCGCCCACTGGAAAATATGTCACATAGATGAAAAATTTCACCATCCCCCCCTGGTTTCATTTTACAACTCGACTACTGCTCACAGTAACTTAAAGACAAAAGTTCTTTTGTATCTGCCAAGCAGGACAGAAGTAACCACTGATGTACAGACTACAGAGCAGCTTCAAAACTCAGGCTGGGGCTCCACAACTCATGTCCTGCATCCGTCACTGACACATACTGTATATGTATATATGTATATGTACTATATATAAGTAATTGTTTATTATATTTGTTTGTGATATATAATAAAAATGACTTATTTAGAGTTGTTGCTGTGGTAGATCCTCTCTGGTACTTTATAAAACCCTTTTTGTTCAGAGTGTGGGAGAGGATAAAGAAGGACGAGGTGTTGATGTCACAGGAGTTGCTTCCAGGATATGGACACGTCCCCACAATGGACAGAGTGATTAGTCACTTAAAGCAGAACGAAAGAAAGAAGTAAAAAAAAAAAAAAAGCTTGTTCCGAGGTTCTCGCAAAATGGGTCACACGGTGGTAGCTCCTCCTCCACCGCCGCTGTCCTCTGACAAAGTTAGGCCAGCAGGAGGAGGGAGCGGTGACTCTCGGTGGTAAAAGGTGATTTATACGCTGCGTAGGATGCAGATTGCAGAGGAGGCAGAGGGGAAAAGTAGAGGATGATACAGACGTGGAAGAAAAAGACATTAAGAGTCAGAATACAAGAAAAGGAGAGATGAGCATAAATAAAGGACAAAGAAATAGAGGGAAAAATGTAAAAGAAAAGCAGAAAGAAACACAGACATAGAAGGAAAGTAGAGTATATATAAAGAGAGAGGAGAAAGGGCAGGAATGGGAAAGACTGAAGAGAGGCTGCAAGGTGAGGTCAGTAGAGGAAAAAAAGCAGAAATGTAAAGGCATACAAAAAGAAGAGAAAAGAAGAGTTGGAGAAATGGAGGAGCAACATCGAAGACTTCGAGAGAAATGCAGAGGAGATGAGGGGAGATTGCGGGAGACGAGAGGTCGGCAGAGGACACGAGAGAGGAGGCAACAGAGATGGAAGGAGGAAGGGAGATGACAGGAGGTCATTAGAGGGATGGAGAGATGTGGTGTGGGGGAGCACGGAGAGGACAGATGCTGTGTTACTAAAGCAGAGTTGACAGGATTCATCAGGGCATTTCTCCAGAGGTGAAACACCTGAGCTGAGGAGCACAACAACCCCAGCAGCATCCAGTGTGACTGCATGTGTTACCTCAATGATGCAGGACTCAACGCGTCAACGCAAGAATCTAGAAAATGAAAGTATTCTTTACATTTAAGGGAAATATATGCATACACATACAAACACAACCTACTAACGAATACATGCATTAATGTATGGGGAGGGATGTCAGAGCGAGGGGGCCGCAACATGCTCAGGCTGCCCTGGGGCTAGAGCCCTGGAGGTGATGGCATCTCTCCAGCTATAACTCCACACTGTGTACTGACTGGACTGTGCTGGGCTTTGACCTCTGGTTCCCAAGTTCTCCACAGACAGAGCAACATTAGCAAAGTGTATTATATTAGGGGGTGCAGTGGTCAGCATGGTCACCTCACAGCAAGAAGGCTCTGCAAACAATCCCGCCAGCTTTTCTCTGTGACTAGAGATTACTCCCACAGTCCTTTATTTTAAAAGTATAACCAGATGTTACACAATTATTATTGTTAAGTTGACCACAGAACCTACTGCGTCTTATTTTGAAGGGACCAAGTGGCAGTACAGAATCATCTGTATCTGTGAATTGAAGTCAACACTGATTGCCAAAAGCTGCAGTTCCTCAAACATCCACCTGAGGCTGGCTCCAGAAGTGAGTCAGTCTCCATAAGTCCCCATGTTCAAATGTCCAACTTCACAGCAGAAATAAACATGTTTACAGCCTGGTACAAAAAACAGTTTTGGTCTCTGTAGCTAATTTTATTTAGAGCACATGTTCAATGAAAACATGAAGACTTGCAGTCTGTGTAATAAATCCTCTTTATTGACTGAGACACAAACTAAATGTTGTTTCTTCATTGAATCTCACATATGTACAAGAAAATGAATCATCTCCTTATTGATTCTGATCATACAAACTAAAGTCATCATGAGCAGTGATAGCCTCCATGGCTAAACAGACACAGGAAGGAGCGCCACCTACAGAAACTCAAACATTTACACAACGACCAATGAGAAGAGGCCAAAGGTCCGCCCACAGTGTTTGATTGACAGGTGAAGAAATGCCACAACAATCAGCAACAATGATGGAAACAAAACAAGCTGAAGACATGAAACACAGAATTTAACCCTTCAATGACTTCTATCTATCTGACTTCACACAACTCAGCAGAGGATCTAGAATAAACAAGAAGTCCAGCATAGAGAGGCTGAGTGAACGTGGTCTGGACTCTGTGGAGGAGAGTCATGGTTTCAGAGACACTGTAGAAGGACAGAATACCTGCACTGTGATCCAGGTACACTCCAACTCTGGAGGACAGAGGACCTGAGACGGGAGTGGACTTTGTTGTACCAAAAGTATAACTGTTTGTATCACAATGTAACGTCCAAGATTTGTCATTGAATCCAAAGAAACATTCATCTGATCTCCCTGCTCTGCTGATATTCTTGTATGCGACTGCTACATGAACTCCTCTATCTCCTCTCCACTCCACCTCCCAGTAACAACGTCCAGTCAGTCTCTCTGTACTCAGGACCTGAGGATATGCAGTGAATCTGTCTGGGTGACTAGAATAAGACTGAGTTGTCTAGAAATGTTACTTTTCTGTTCCCCTCAGATAATAACAGCAGTGTGTTCACTGTGTTTGGATCCAGTGTGAGTTCACGTGAATATTTTAAGAACTCAGCTCTGGTCTTGGGCTCTGGTTCTGGTCCTGACAGTGAAACATGGACTTCAGTGTCTGTCAGTGAGATGTTTGTCCGTTGGTCCCTCAGAACGTCCTGTAGTTTATCTCTGAGCTCTGACACAGCAGCTGTCACATCCTCAAAGTCCCTCAGAGGACGGATTGATGCTGGATGAGTCTGTAGATTGGCTGAGTGGTGACAGTGAGGGGTAGTTGTGTAGAAACTGGTTGTGGTCCTCTGTGTGTGAGAGCTTCTCAGCTCAGCGTCTTTCCTCTTCAGCTCAGTGATCTCCTGCTCCAGCTTCTCCTGAAGATCTTTGACTCGACTCACTTCAGTTTCCTGCTGGGATCTGACCTGCTGCTTCACATCAGACCTTCTTTTCTCCATGAGACGGATCAGCTCAGTGAAGATCTTCTCACTGTCCTCCACTGCTTTATCAGCAGAGCCATTGATAGCCTCCACCTCCTGTTGGAGCTCCTTCACATCTTTCTCTCTGTCCTGGATTCTCTGCTGGATGTTTAGTCGACTCACCTCGAGCTCTCTCTGCCTCTCAGTTTTCTGCTGCAGCTGAGACTGTGTCGTGGCCTTTATGTTCATCCATAGAGCAGAGATAACAGATACACTGCTGATCAGTGCGACAAAATATCTTCATCACCTCATCATGATGAGAGCAGATGTTCTCCTGGAGCTTCTTGGAGGGCTCCACCAGCTTGTGTTTCTCAAAGGCGGGGGATTCAAAGTGAAGCTGGAGGTGTTTCTCACAATAGGATATCAGACAGACCAGACAGGACTTCAGAGCTTTCAGTTTTCTCCCAGTGCAGACATCACATGCCACATCTTCAGGTCCAGCATAGCAGTGATCAGCAGGAGCAGCTTGGAGTCCAGTCTTCTTCAGTTCCTCCACTAAAGCTGCTAACATGGTGTTTTTCTTCAGGACAGGCCTCGGTTTGAAGGTCTGCCTACACTGAGGGCAGCTGTGGATTCTCTTCTCATCCTCTCCATCCCAGTGGCTTTTGATACAGTTCATGCAGTAGCTGTGTCCACAGGGAATAGTCACCGGATCCTTCAGTAGATCCAGACAGATCGGACAAGAGAAGGTTTCCTGGTCCAGTTTATTTCCTTGCTGCGCCATTTCTTCTCTCCTCGTTGTCGACTGTCTGAGTTTGACTTCCTCATAGCTGAAACTAGTTTGAGCTCTGATCTCAACAACATGCGGCCTGTCAGCTGACACGTCAGCACATGTTGGTTCCACCCACCTTCAAACTGTAGATCTGAGGGGGAGGGAACAAGGAAACATGAGCCGAGAGGAGCTGGCTGTGTTTGAGAGCAGGAAGAAGAGGGAGGGCTTATCAAGAGCTGAGTCACTCCAGGGAGAGGAGCTTGTAAATGAGTTCATACACTTTAATTGTATGGGGTGCCGTTTGTAAAGCGTCTCGCTCTGAAAATAACAGCAACATTTTGTCACATTTAGCTAAAAACAATGTTTAAAAAACTGGCTTGAATTTTTGAGAGTCACTTTTTTGCACATTTAGAACAATATTTGTGAACTTAGATATTTTAAATATTTAAATCCAAATGTTAAATGTAAAATCTAAATGCTAAATCTAAATGTTAAATATAAACCTAAATCTAAATGTTAAATCTAAATGTTAAATAAATATAAATGTTAAAGCTAAATGATAAATATATTTAAATGTTAAATAAAATCTAAATCTAAATGTTGAAGCAAATGTTTCGGCGGAAACTAAATATTTAGCTAAAATGCAAATTCAAATGCCGGTAATCACGATAATCCATGTCCAAGAGTCCATTTCCCCGGATAAGATGGGTTTTATTCGTTATTTGCCACTATAAACACGCACTGACCTCCTCGAGCTTTTATTTTTGCATTTCCGGTTACCGTCATTTTAATTTGCATTTTAGCTAAATATTTAGTTTCACCCGAAACATTTAGCTTCAACATTTATATTTAGATTTATATTTAACATTTAGACATATATTTAACATTTAGCTTCAACATTTATATTTAGATTTAACATTTAGATATATATTAACATTTAGCTTCAACATTTATATTTAGATTTATATTTAACATTTAGATTTATATTTAACATTTAGATTTAGCATTTAGATTTTACATTTAACATTTGGATTTAAATATTTAAAATATCTCTAAGTTCACAAATATTGTTCTAAATGTGCAAAAAGGTGACTCTCAAAAATTCAAACCAGTTTTTTAAACATTGTTTTAGCTAAATGTGACAAAATGTTGCTGTTATTTTCAGAGCGAGACGCTTTACAAACGGCACCCTATATGATCGCTGTGAAGAAAATAGTTCATGTTAAAGTTTTACCTGGAAATGAGTCCAAAAGAAACCAGAAGACTTTTCTAAGACACGGCTGATCTGAAGGTGAAATAAAGGTAAATCCTCCAGTCAGTGAAATATATAGATATATATTTAACATTTAGCTCCAACATTTATATTTATATTTAACATTTAGATATATATTTAACATTTAGAGATTTATATTAACATTTATATTTAGGTTTAGATTTAACATTTAGATTTATATTTAACATTTAGATTTTACATTTAACATTTGGATTTAAATATTTAAAATATCTCTAAGTTCACAAATATTGTTCTAAATGTGCAAAAAGGTGACTCTCAAATTCAAACCAGTTTTTTAAACATTGTTTTTAGCTAAATGTGACAAAATGTTGCTGTTATTTTCAGAGCGAGACGCTTTACAAACGGCACCCCATATGATCGCTGTGAAGAAAATAGTTCATGTTAAAGTTTCACCTGGAAATGAGTCCAAAAGAAACCAGAAGACTTTTCTAAGACACGGCTGATCTGAAGGTGAAATAAAGGTAAATCCTCCAGTCAGTGTGAAATATATAGATATATATTTAACATTTAGCTCCAACATTTATATTTATATTTAACATTTAGATATATATTTAACATTTAGATTTATATTTAACATTTATATTTAGGTTTATATTTAACATTTAGATTTATATTTAACATTTAGCATTTAGATTTTACATTTAACATTTGGATTTAAATATTTAATATATCTCTAAGTCACAAATATTGTTCTAAATGTGCAAAAAGGTGACTCTCAAAATTCAAACCAGTTTTTAACATTGTTTTTAGCTAAATGTGACAAAATGTTGCTGTTATTTTCAGAGCGAGACGCTTTACAAACGGCACCCCATATTAAATGACTTCTGTCTATTTGACTTTACACAACTCAGCAGATCCAGGATAAACATAAAGTCCAGCATAGAGAGGCTGAGTGAACGTGGTCTGGACTCTGTGGAGGAGAGTCATGGTTTCAGAGACGCTGTAGAAGGACAGAATACCTGCACTGTGATCCAGGTACACTCCAACTCTGGAGGACAGAGGACCTGAGACGGGAATGCGGACTTCGTTGTAATAAAAGTGAGGACTGTTTGTGACACACTGTAACATCCAAGATTTGTCATTGTATCCAAATCCACATTCACCTGATCTCCCTGCTCTGATAATATTCTTGTATGCGACTGCTACATCAACTCCATCTCCTGTCCTCTCCACCTCCCAGTAACAACGTCCAGTCAGACTCTCTCTACTCAGGACCTGAGAACAAAAAGTGAATCTGTCTGAGTGACGAGAATAAGACTGAGGTTGACTCATAAATGTCACTTTTCTGTTCCCCTCAGATAATACCAGCAGTGTGTTCACTGTGTTTGGATCCAGTGTGAGTTCACGTGAATATTTTAAGAACTCAGCTCTGGTCTTGGGCTCTGGTTCTGGTCCTGACAGTGAAACATGGACTTCAGTGTCTGTCAGTGAGATGTTTGTCTGGTTGTCCCTCAGAACGTCCTGTAGTTTATCTCTGAGCTCTGACACAGCAGCTGTCACATCCTCAAAGTCCCTCAGAGGACGGATCTTGATGCTGGATGAGTCTGTAGATTGGCTGAGTGGTGACAGTGAGGGGTAGTTGTGTAGAAACTGGTTGTGGTCCTCTGTGTGTGAGAGCTTCTCCAGCTCAGCGTCTTTCCTCTTCAGCTCAGTGATCTCCTGCTCCAGCTTCTCCTGAAGATCTTTGACTCGACTCACTTCAGTTTCCTGCTGGGATCTGACCTGCTGCTTCACATCAGACCTTCTTTTCTCCATGAGACGGATCAGCTCAGTGAAGATCTTCTCACTGTCCTCCACTGCTTTATCAGCAGAGCCATTGATAGCCTCCACCTCCTGTTGGAGCTCCTTCACATCTTTCTCTCTGTCCTGGATTCTCTGCTGGATGTTTAGTCGACTCACCTCGAGCTCTCTCTGCCTCTCAGTTCTTTCTGCTGCAGCTGGGACTGTGTCGTGGCCTTTATGTTCATCCACAGAGCAGAGATAACAGATACACTGCTGATCAGTGCGACAAAATATCTTCATCACCCCATAATGACGAGAGCAGATGTTCTCCTGGAGCTTCTTGGAGGGCTCCACCAGCTTGTGTTTCTCAAAGGCGGGGGATTCAAAGTGAAGCTGGAGGTGTTTCTCACAATAGGATATCAGACAGACCAGACAGGATTCAGAGCTTTCAGTTTTCTCCCAGTGCAGACATCACAGGCCACATCTTCAGGTCCAGCATAGCAGTGATCAGCAGGAGCAGCTTGGAGTCCAGTCTTCTTCAGTTCCTCCACTAAAGCTGCTAACATGGTGTTTTTCTTCAGGACAGGCCTCGGTGTGAAGGTCTGCCTACACTGAGGGCAGCTGTGGATTCTCTTCTCATCCTCTCCATCCCAGTGGATTTTGATACAGTTCATGCAGTAGCTGTGTCCACAGGGAATAGTCACCGGATCCTTCAGTAGATCCAGACAGATCGGACAAGAGAAGGTTTCCCGGTCCAGTTTATTTCCTTGCTGCGCCATTTCTCCTCTCCGCGTCGACGACTGTCTGAGTTTGACTTCCTCATAGCTGAAACTAGTTTGAGCTCTGATCTCAACAACATGCGGCCTGTCAGCTGACACGTCAGCACATGTTGGCTCCACCCATCTTCAAACTGTAGATCTGAGGGGGAGGGAACAAGGAAACATGAGCAGAGAGGAGCTGGCTGTGTTTGAGAGCAGGAAGAAGAGGGAGGGCTTATCAAGAGCTGAGTCACTCCAGGAAGAGGAGCTTGTAAATGATCTGTAGAGTTCATACACTTTGATCGCTGTGAAAGGTAAAGGTAGGTAAAGGCAATGCCTCCAGTCAGTGACAATCATCAGCCCAACAACCACTAATAAAGGCAATCATTTCATCTTCTTCATCTTCAGTGATGAAATCCTCGACTGTCTGTAAAAGGTGAGCTGTCAGAGACAAGGACTACAAACACAGGAGCATCACCAGCTGCCATTTTGTCACCTTTGTTCTTTTCTTTGAAAAACAGTGAGTTCCAATGAATTACACACGTTTACTGTAAATATTATACAGTGTATAAGTACACAGTATACTGTGAAACCTGTTGTAACATGAACATACTGCTGCGGGAAAAGCTTTAACATCAGCGTGATGAGAAATGTCAGGTACCTGGTGGTTTGATTTCACCGTCCGGTGATGTTTACTTTGCAAAGAGAGTATAGCTTGACCCAGAAACAAAAAAAGGAAGTCGCCAAACATTCATATTAACAACGCCAAAGGGAATTTATTGGAAAATCACAAAAGCCGACATCAGGACAGACAAAATCTTTGATCTTTGTCTGGTTTATTCAAGATGCTCTCCTCTCTCGCCGGTGCCGGAAATCGATATCAAATGATTTATAACTTTCAACACAATAACGCGAGGGGACACGTTTTCAGATATTGCCGGTCTAAGCCTTTGGATTATCGCTGTGAGAGTCCAGAAAACTATTACCGGGACGTGACATTAATTAACTTCCAGAGGCTGCACTCTCCTGCAAAGCTGCATTAATACAGCACGAGGTAAGCCCTGCGTTCTCACCTTCCCAAAGAGCCCATTAAGACTTCACACACTCGAGCAAACCCACACACCTCACACATTAGACTTGACAAGCGAACGCCCGGGCAACGGCAATCAATGGATTCCGAAACTTTGGATTCAATGCAGCATACTAAATGAGAAAAATAAATTTCCCCTCTGTGCATGGGCTGGAGTGCTGCAGTAAGCTGTTTTAGGACAGCGCTCACTCTGACCTCTCCACATAAAGTCCTGAGGCAGATATAAATAACGGGTCGTCGTGTTGGAGAGGACGGCTATTGATTATAGAGGGAGGCCGGATGACACCGGCGCCTGGCTCTGCTGTGCCCAAATACATTCATGAGTAATGTTTCACTGATAAAAATACCAGTTCTTAGTTTTTAAAGCACTTTTTTAGAAGTTAGTGTCATTATCTAAGAATCCAGTGCACTTTAAATCAAGAAAACGACACCCTGAAAACTATTCAGAGAATGGAAATTGGTAAAACTACTGCAAATGATTACAGCACTTCAATATAGACAAAAATAGCTTGAGACAAACTTCTTGGAGCTTTTTTGTGCAGTGCATAGTACAAAATAAATGGGAGAACCTGTAAGACAGCATCACATTTAGTAGCTAATGTTTTAAGAAGAAATGAGTTAACAGTGGTTCACCAGGAACGGAACGAAGGGGAGGATCAAAAAACCAAGATAACTAGCTGATAACTATTTGATAACTAAGCTAAGACTTTATTACAATATTCAAGTCAATATTACGGACCAAAAACAGAACCTGGACCATGACTATTGAATGGTGAATGGTGGGTTGAATAGATACTGCTGAAGCGTTGCAGTGAATATTGCAACATACAAACAGACAAAAGACATAGATACAAAACATATATTATATGTTTTGTATCCATATTTAAGGCAGTCAAATGTCGATGTTATGCTCGGCATGGTTGCAGATGGGCGAAGAAGAAAAAGATGTTAAAATGTTGCGCTCATCATTTCCGGTAACAGCTGCACTCGAACTGAAACAACACTACCATGCTGACATAAGTGCAATACGCCAGGAAGTACATAGTGTACACAGTGTACTACATAGAAGTGTTCTGACAAAAAACCGAATGAAACACAGCACACGAGACTAAGTTGCAGTTATTTATGAGAATCTACTTATTTTTCAAAAAGCTCTAATAAATCCAACTTAGCACAAAAGTGCTGAAGTGTCTCAGCAAACAAACACGGCTTCCACTCTGCGTATATACCACGTGACTATTCATTCTGTGCATTCATTTACACTCGTCAGTACCAGCATTTCCCTTTTTTACGTATTGAATACTTGTAAATCATAATGGGAATTCTTCCCATTTCCAGTCCAGCAGAGACCTGGTCTAAGACGTCAAAAGAGAAATGGCTGTTCCATCTCACTCACTGCACTAAGTGCATGTGCAAGGACAGCTAACTTTTTAAAGCTGGCTCTTTGTTTTCAACCTTCATGTGCCTGCACTTTACTTTGTACTCTGCTTTTTACACACACACCTAATTCTGTTAAACCACCTACATGATGGAACGAGACATGTTCGTGTGTGTTGGGAGATTTATGAAGCAACTGCAAAAGGCTATTATTTTTGTTTCCTACCACGAGCTGGTGTTATCCTGTGTTACCACTACCCAGAATCCCCCAGGAGAACACTTACTGCACTTACATTGTTCCAGGAAGCTGCAAACAGATTCAGGCAGCAAAGAGCATTTAATGAACCTGTGCATGCAGTGTGTGTGTGTGTGTGTGTGTGTGTGTGTGTGTGTACTCACAACACATAGCTATAGGCATGTTTTTCCCCATACACACAACTGTCCACACACACACACAAACACACACTCTCTGGGGATACGTGTCTTAGAAATTTCTGAAGCCCCGGAGAGTTCAATGTCAGCACAGGAGGTGACCAGGTTATTTCTGGCCTGTTCTATATACAGTTTGACACTGCATGTAATATTCAGCATTGCTGCACACTATACTATACACTACTATACAGTACTATATCCTCCTCTGTGTGAACCCATAGACGGCTCATCTGTGGGTTCACACGTAGATAGTGTGGTTGAATCATCTTCAGAAAAAAAACCTATTAAACTTAAAACACGGCAATAATAGAATATTTAATGGCATGAGGGGGAGTTATATTTTATGGGTTACAATATACTTTCATAACAGTTCAGTGAGTTGAAAAAGTGGAAGGTATCAAGCAAATCAGTGGGTATAATAATGTGCATGTACTGCACTGACACCTACTAAATGACCCTGTTTGTTCATTGGCTTTGTTGCCCCTCAGCTACACTTTAATGTGTCATGGAACATTTGTTAAATGCAGTTCTGGGCATGTTACAATTGAAATAAGCACTAAACAGTAAAATAGTCTAATTTCCTCTTAAGGGAAAGATTTAGTGTCTCTATAAAATAAAATAAAAACAGCCTACGACCAGTCCGACAATACCACAATGTTATCATCACTTCAGCATAATTTGGTGAACCCAAAATGTTTTTTTCTTTTATTAAGAAATATAAAAAAGCTGATGGTGTTGCTTGGAGAAATATAAATATTTAAAGCAGTTGATATTGCAAATCATGACATTACTTTCTTTACTACCGGGATAAAGTATTAAAGGGATATTTAGTTTTTAAAAAAGGAAACGAAATGCATATTTTCTGGTATCTTTACAAACTAAATGATTGAACGTTGGAGTTCCACAAGGCTCAATGTTGGGGCCCTAAACTTTTTGTAAAATGAAACTAAATGAACATTTGAGCTAACCCAAATATCTTTTCTGCTTTGAGAGTCTGTTGTTGAGATGAAATGGAGCATGAATTTCAGTTTGGAACTGATGTGTACTTTAAAGCCATCGATGACAATGAGCTGACCGTGTTTGAAAGTACCACTGACTGTGTGTGTCTTATCAGAAAGTAAAGAAATAAACACAACCACCAAACACTAAATCTATAAGAAGGCAAGTCTTACAGAACCCTCTAACGTTGGCAGCCAGTTGAGACTCTGTTAGGCTCTAGCACAGATGATTTATAGTCTCTTAAATTTTAAATCTTTTTTGCCAAAGGTTGCGAGTATAGGGATCAAAATTCACAAAATCTCTTTAAGCACAGGCCTTGGGGAATACTAAAAGCAATAAGTCATGGGAATAGCAAGAATAGCTGTGACAGCTGACTACAAATTTTATTGCTTTTAAAATGAGATACAGTTTATATAGGCAGTGAGGACATGCATGATCTATATTGGAGTGTCAACAAAACCAAACACTGAAACATTAACTCCTCTTCCTCTGCATATCCTGCTGCAGGAGGAGGAACACGGGCATTTTATAAAGAAGTATGACCGTGAATTGCAAACAAACATTCGTCACAGAGCCCTGTAGATGTGCGGAGCCTCGATGAAATCAGACCAGAGATGCTGTTGTACTGTAATTTTCCTCCGGCCAGAGGGTTAGAGAGGTGGAACCTGCAATATGCAATATGTTGAACTCACTTTAAAGCAAAGTCAATGGATTGTTGGTTCAAAGCTCCAGCTGGCTGCCAGGGTGGAGCACAGCTGCAGAGAGGTTGTTTAGCCCCAGTGAAACCATTTCTGACAAGTTAAATTGTGAGAGGGTTTGTCTGCCTGGCCGCACAAGCATTTATTGAGTGTGGAATGAGTTCTCGCACAGGGTGTGTGTGTGTGTGTGTGTATGTGTGTGTGTGTGTGACCTCTGGTCGTAGATTAAGGTCACAGCCTCTCTGTCAGGCAGCACAACATGAGTAATGTTTTAATGTGAACTTATTAGGCCCTCTGTGCTTTTATGGACAGTCTGAGGCTGGAGATGGAGAGGTCATTTTTCACCCACAATGACTTGACCCCGGACTGAAACCAGCTTTTCTGCCTGGTCAGTCTTTAATCCCCCAAATGACAAAATGACTGATACATCTTTGGAATTACAAGAAAATAACTCAAACCAAATCTCCGAATGTCATGAACATTTGTTTCACTTATGATTACATTGTAATTTGGTGTTTCAAGCCGTAAGAAGCTGAAGAGTAATGTAAATAGCTGTGGTTGATGCAGTAAGATGCATTACGGCCAGATCCTTGATTGAAATTAGAAACTATGATGTGGGTCCCTTCTGGGGGAGTGTAGAAGCTGTGGGGAAGTTGTTTGTCCAGGGGAAAACAAACCGTACATTTCACCGGCATTTAGATAATCTAAATGACTGAATGTTAAATGTGGAGTTCCACAAGGCTCGACGTTGGGCCCCAAACTTTTCATATATTAATGGTATTTTATTTTGTATTGCAGGTGTTGCAATATTACATTTACACAAAAACCAATTCATTACATTCCATGAACTGAAAGTAAGGATTACGAATATAGAGAGACAGCATCAACACTCAAAAGTTGTTGTTTTTTATTAAATTTTGCATGTTAGTAATGTAGAGGTTCAACCTCGGGTTCAGGGCGGCACTGTTGAGTCTAATGCTTTACAGAGTACGGTGTAGACCTGCGTTATATTAAAGTATTTATATAATACTATTATGAGCTCCCTCTCAGTCATAATTGACAGCTCTGTTTTTCTTGGTCCATCTTGTAATTCTTTGAATGTTACTTGCATAATTCAGCGTACATGTACTTTGTTGTAGTGTGCAGTTTATACTGGAATAAACTGGTTTTAATCAGTAGTTTATTTTGTGGTTGTCTGTTTGTCACTGACTGTCTGTCTCATGTATTGATTGTAGATGCTGCTTTGGGTCTGATGACAAACAGCTTGCCTGAGGAAGTTGTAGAGTCACAGACAAAACAAAATGAGCAGAGATGGATCACACTGACTGTACAGCACCTGGCACAGTGACTGTGCACTTTCATGTGATGGTTCTCAAGCTGCCGTTGGTCGCCTGAAGCTGTTCCATTTGTCTTTTTTAAGCTTTTCAGTGGGGAACCAGATGAGAAATCTGCTTTTTACCCCGAGACCAAGCAAGACATTTAGCTGTGCCCGAGGCCAGAGCTTCATGAGAACATATTATTACTGTTATCATCTGGAGAGCCATCACAGACAGCCTGTTTCCTCTATCAGCTTTGTTTTCTTAAAGTTAAAGTTTCACTGTAGTTCTGCTAAAGTACGGCGACTTTCTGCATCTAATATCACAAAAAAGTGTCTTCACATGATTGTTGAATGTAGTGACTAACAAAGCTTAGCTGCAGGACTAATCCTTTATTATAATAAAATCCATCTTAAACCTGCTAAAGGATGTTTTCAAAAAGAGCTGTAACTTAAGACACTCTTAAAAAATGATCGTAGAAGTGACTCCTATGCAGTCATAGAGTGTTGTGAATGCCGCCTGTGAATAAAAGTAGTGTTCGATGCAGACACCAGCCACATGGTGGAGTGGTTCATCAATTTATACCATGGATGTATTGAGGAGAACTGTATACAGCGTTGAAAGTGGGGATCCATTCGTTCTTATGGAAGCTGCTCAGTAGCCCAAAAAGGTTTGGCTTCCAGATGCAGATCTTTCGCATTGTGGGACCCACAGAAGAAGTGCACTAAAGACTGACGAGTGCGATTGAGCGCAGCCGAGTTGAACTAAACTTCACTCCGTTAACTTCAGTGGTGATGAAATGATTTAATCGTGAGGCTCTTCTAGACGTTCCAAATGTTTTTGCAATGAATGGATCAAATTCTGGTAGCTAACGAGTCATTTCGTGCGGATCGACGCCCTTTTAATGCATGGTACTAACTTAGCTTGGAGTTTTTGTGGTTTCTCGTCTCGCAGGTGTTCGATCAGAGATTGTGGATGCACCTGTAGCTACAGTGCTGCTTGATGTCCACCTCAAATATTACATTTTTAAAATTATTTTTAGTCATGTTTATTATGTTTACATGATTGCCGTCCACCATGATCTGGGTTCGGTTCAAGGGAGGTTTTATCTATGCCACTGCCACCAGGTGCTTGCTCATGGTGGGAACTGTTGGGTCTCTGTAAAGAACAGAAAGATCGCTTCATGGTTGAAAGAGTGCAACATTAACTGTTGACAATGAGGGCATATATCAGCTTTGTAGCTCTGGTGGTACAGCAGGTTGTCTAGCAATGGGAGGTTTGCTTATTTGACTCCCACCTCCCCCAGTCCGGTAGTCAAGGTGTCCTTGAGCAGGATACTGAACCCCCATTGCTGTCATGTGCTGTGAGTGTGTATGGGTAACTGAGCATCATCGTGAAGATGAGGAACGCTCCTGATGAGCACCTTGCATGGCAGAGTGTATCAGTGTATGGATATGGGTGAATGTGACGCAGGCCCAACATCATGCTTCTTTCTCCAACACATTTACTGTGTTTATTAAAGCTCATCATCAAAATCCACACACACACCACACACACACACACACACACACACACACACACACACACACACTTACACTAATACAAACTCTCAGGCCAAATTACTATTCTCCTCTTTTTTCCCCTTTAAGGTGTGAAGTCATTTTGTTAGCACAGAAAACTTTTTTTTTGTGGCTCATTCTTTCAGTAGACTCTTTGTGAACCTTCCTCACCTCAGGCTTTCAACACCTACAAACTAAAGCACCACACACGTAAGTAGAGTTAATGGGGATCAGGTGGCCTCTACACACCCTCCTCCTCCTCCTCCTCCCTCCCAACCGGGTGCTCATCCCTGCCCCAGACTGCCAAAACTATATTTCAGAAAGAAAAAATGATAGTGAGAAATTACCTTGACATTTTAGACGGTTAACTCGGTGGATTCTCATCCGTGTCCCACACAGGTCAGCGAGTTGGCAGCTTTTTCTCTGTAGCAGGTGATTTGACTGATTGTCTGCTCTGTGATTGAAGGTGTGCCGAATGTTGAAGTGGCACTTACACAATCAAAGTTGTTGGACAGTTTTTAGGATATTTTCAGCACACCTCCATCCATTTGTAACGTCTTTTATTGGAGAAGCTGGTCAGTTAAAGTTGACGTGTTCCCCTTCAACAAGTGTGAAATTCCTGCAAATGCCATCTTCCGATACTGGTAATGATGAAATCCCCAGAAGAAGCTTGAAATGACTTGATGTGTTATGTTTGTAGTCCTGCCTATTCTGCATCTGGCTAATCCAAAAACGGGCGAAGATCTGAGGCAACAACAAGGAAAACAGGAAAATTAGCTATCGAGACTAAAACTGTAACATGGAGATTTCTGGAGTCAAGTAGCTGTTCAAGGAACTGCAGTTTATTTTTATAACTGACTTAACTTCACGGCCACAGAAGTTGCTGCTTGGCATTACCACGTTTCCTAAAGTGCTGTCATGTGATTTATATGAGATCTCCAGAGCAGCTGCAAACAGACACGGCTGTCATTGTTTTCTGAACTGCTTGAAAAGCTCGACACAGGCAGCCAAAGCAGTGCTGTGTTCTGGTTTTGGTAATGGTCAACTGAAATAAAACTTCCAGACCAGTACTTCTCTTCATCATGAGCTGGAAATGAGTATTAAATTTCAATTACATGCAAACATCATTTTCCTAGTTTCTTTGGGGCTTCTTGGACATGTCGTATGTTGTTTTCATTTTAAGAAATACAAGAAATGATAAGACTAGTCCTATGAGATGAACTCACCTTTAACAGTATTCCTAGAGTTAGTCTACAAACTAAGGTTGGTTTAAACAACCCCCATGAGGAAATAATGAGTTCGTTGTTGATCTTCTCTTCAATCCCTAAATCCACTTGTTCCTCCGGTGTTGGTAAAATGTGCAGCCAGTATTTGTGTATTATTGTAATTCCCTCGTGGACAGATGCTAATTGAATCGACTGAGAAATTTTAAAAGCGCATGCTCATGCATATTTTAAGCAGTGCTGATGGCCACAGGTTTTTTCTTTTTAAAAGGCCTTCAGATAAGTGAGTCGCACAAAACTAGAAACAGGAGTGGAATTAGTGAAGATGAATGCAAAAACAGCTCCCATCTCTTTTGTTTATTCCTGCACCTCCTCCAGCATGACAAGCATGCAGGGCAGCTCACTGCACTCGTAGCCTCGGCCAAGCGAGCGCAGCCTTGTGCCTGCATTGCAGAGGCTGTCCGGACACAGATTGATTTGTAGCTATTGAGACAACACTGATACGTTACCGAGAGCACAGACGTCAGCAATCGCCTTCCGATTTTTAAGTGGGAGGCTGGACTGTCGAGAGAGAGAGAGAGAGA
>CM014083.1:35522789-35539974 GCA_004119915.2 Collichthys lucidus
ATTGTATATCATCTGTTATTATCCTAGTCTGACTCAGCAGATGTGGACAGTTGGTGTAAGCCTGCCATCGGCTTGTGGAAATGGTTTGGCTACAAGAAACAACACACTGTTGGTGATCGCACCGTTACTGCATCCTCAGCTTTAATACAATACTGTTTTTGTAGGTTTGATTGAGGAACCCACTCGTCATATTTATGCACTGTTAGCCATGCTGCTGCTATGAATGTACTGAAATGTCTCAATAACTATCAGATGGATTGGCGCAGACGGTCTAATATCTTCTTTGGATTTGGATTGGATTGGATTTGGTACACACATTCATGGTCCACAGAGGATGCGTCCCAATGAATTTCCATTTCCATTCAGCTTTTATCCTAAGCGACTTACAGGGAGCAACTTGGGGTTCGGTATCTTGCCCAAGGACACTTTGACATGCAGACTGAAGGAGCTGGGGATCGAACCACCGATCATCTGATTAGTGGACGACCGGCTGTAGCTCATGAGCTTGGAATTAAGTCACTTCTTGCTAATGTTGTCTTCCATGAAATTTGGTCCAGCAACTTTTAATTTGCCGCCGTAATCAGGTCAAAATTGTCCAATATTTTGGTTTATAAGAACCTTCCCATTGGCCTCAACTTGTTCACTCTCTGTATGAGCCCAGGAAGAGTTTGAGGCTGTAGCTGTGCTGGGTGACGACTAATGGGGATCACAGTTGAGTCTTTAATTAATAAATATTGGATAACACTGCTGTGGTCGATAGGAAATTAGGTTTGGCAAAGGGACGGTTCTGTTAGCATTGGAACAAACAGTGGAGGAGACATGGGACCATTTTCAGGTTGATTCAATAAATGTATTTATTTGGAAATAAAATACCATGAAGCTGAACTGTCGGGAGGTTTTGTAAATCTGGATGTCTCCAGTTGTTCGGATCTGTCCCACTCAGCGGCAGCGACGGACTTTGAAAGTGAAATTATAGATAAATAACTGTGAGACAGACGGACGGACGACGAGTCCTTGAGTTGGAACTCGTCAAAAACTTTGTCTGCAAAAGCAAAAGCTACATTTACCAGAGTCAGCGGTTCAGTGCTGACTCCTGGATCCCGTCACTCCAGACGTTCAGTCCTTCCATTCATTCACTCATTTATTCATTCACTACCTCTCCCGAGAGGAGACAGCAGTCGCTCCTGTCATGTTATTCCCATGAATTATTAAAAACCTCCTGCCATGAATTATTCAGCAGCAGAAAATGGGGGAAGGACATGTGTGTGTGCGTGTGTGTGTGCGTGCGTGTGTGTGTGTGTGTGTGTGTGTGTGTGTGTGTATGTGTGTGTGTGTGTGTGTGTATGTGTGTGTGTGTGGGAGGGGGTTACCACTCCTGCCTGACTCTGTATCCATTGTGGCCCTTCAAAAGGCTTCTCTACCTGCTGCTCCATATTTGATGGCCACATTTGAATGAGTTTAATGAAGGAGACTTTGTCGCCGGCAGCTACTTGATTTCCGTCTCGTTTGAATCTCAAAGGCCAGACTGAGCGAGTTCAGATTAACTGACAGTAAAAGGGAGGAAAACATAACCTGACCCCGGGACTCACTGTTAGATAATACACTCGCCTCCATGATGGATGAGCACGCTCTCGACTGTGCAGCTTTGAATTCGTCTGGGTTGCTGAAGGATCTCATAGATGACTTTCCTGTGGATGAGCCAAATAACTCAACAAATATCAGATTGTTTTCTATGAAATTTGGTGCAAATGTTGGTCCCCAGAGGATGAATCCTGATTTCTTTGGTGGTTCTTGTTTCCAACATTCAAAACTCCTAGTTAAAGTCTGTTTTAGTTTCCTGGTTGCAGGATGCATGAAGAAATGGAAACGTGTTGGTCCGACAATATATTCTTCTTCTGCATGTGCTGCTAAAACAACTTGTTGTGGGAGAACTGAGATGGACACAAACTGTGGTCTGACAAGCTTTTGGAGCTTAAACCATCCGCCCCCACCTCCTTCCTGAGACTATTTGTTACTTCGGTCTTTGGCCCCTGAGACCATAAAGCATGGTGCAAGTGTGTGAAGGTCCTAATAGTCCACATCCTCCAAGCAGACCACTATGCGTCCGTAGATATCCAGACTTGTGTCATTATTTTAAAGGCCACAAGAGGTCGCTGTCCTTTAAAACTACTGAGGCCCTGTTTACACGAACACGGGTATTTTTAACATTTCCCTTCGTTTGTATCTTTTACACGCAAACGGTGAATTCGTCTCTGAAAACGAATCTTTCTAAAAACTCCGGCTAGAAAACTACGTTTTTGCGTTTGCGTGTAAATTGAGATAAACAGAGTTTAAGGCAGCTGATGCACCAGAAGTGCGACCAGTGTTTACCTTTTGCTCAGAGTAGAAGTCGCATTTCTTCTGGTGCATTTGCATACACAGCTGATGCATCATGTCGATGACCAGAGACGAATGAGGAGGTCAGCAATTCTCCCACCTATTCTAGGACCCAGTTGCCGTCACCGCTAACATCGCCGGTTTTGGGTCCAACCCGGGCAGACTGCTGTCTGGTGGGATAATTTTGAAAATGAAGTGGTTGTCCCGGAGAAGGGGCGTGAAAATTTTAGGATGTCGCGGTCATCACTGTTGGTACTCTCCGACTTGCTGCGTCCTTATTTATGCGGGTTGATGTAAACGAAAATGATGCTATGTGCACGATGTTATTTTGGAAAACTGAGGGAGGGAAATATTCTCAACATACCCGGCTCTGTGTAAACGTAGCTTAAGACTGAAGTGCAGACCAGCGTGACCTCCAACAACACACCATCAAACACCAACCTGATGAAGGATGCTGACCCTAAGTGCCTTAAAGCCCTAAACATAGATCGTCTTAATGAAGTCTGAAAGAAACAGAGAGATCTTTGAAGTGTTTGACTTTGACTGTTGTGTCTCAAAGCAAGTTGATCAATCACGAGTTGATTAATATAGCAACCACAGCAAGTAGAAGCAGCTACTAAAGTTCCTGGAGCATCTTTTTTCAGAGAGTTTCTATCAGCAGCTTTTAGCAGAAGTAGACGTGTTCATGGCTGCACGTTCACGAGTCTTTCGGCTGGTGGTAGGAAGCAGGCGGAGCTGATCTGTCTCACAGTCTGTAATTTCATGCAGAACAAGTCGTTTACGAGGGATCCGAGTGTCAAACGTGCATCACAGGGTGAGATTTTAATAGCAGCCAAAATCTCAGAGTTTCAAACCAGATGCTGAGAGAGAGAGAGATGAGTCAGGATGACTTACTTTTATACACCATGCAAAGAAACCCTGCCTCAAAAACAAAAGAGTGCATGAAACAAGACGACAAAGGGAGCATTGTTTGTTACCCAGAGCGAAACCGACTGGATCAACATCATCTAATGCTGCTATGAGTGAACTGACGGTCTGCAGCGCTGCAGCTTCAGATAAAAAGCCTGTGGCTGCACTTTCCCTGCATTCGAGTGCTTTTGGAAAAACACTGTAATTAATCGCTGAGAGCGCATGAAGGACAGACAGAGTGGTGACCAGGAGACTCTCATTCAGCCTCAGTGATGCAGCTTTCTGGGTTCATAGGACGAGGAGAAGGAACGTCGGTGATGACTTATTATGATATCATTACATACTATTTATTGTTTTGGATCCCACGTTAATCATTTCTGATGCTGTAGCTTTTAGGTCTCTCGCTCTCTCTCAGTTAGACTCAGATCTAGAAGCTCCTTCATGAAATAAACAAAGTCAGAACACACAAAGCTGGATTATCAGAGTTTAGTCCGTGAATCCACCTGGATAGTCTCAGTTTCAGAGACTTTTCAGGCCATGGGCGGACTGGGACAAAAAATCGGCCCTGGCATTTTGGACCAGAGCAGCCCACAAGAGCGTGTTTGGGTTGGGGTGTGTGATCTACTCGTTAAATATAAATATATTGGGACTTGTCGGCCTAAATAGCACGTCGGCCCACCGGGCAAACGCACGGTATGCCAGATTGCCAGTCCGTCCCTGTTTCAGGCTGTCTGTGGAGGTTTGACTGATCTAAGTGTCTGACTGGCAACCAGAGCATGACGTGGGGCTCCATTCTATTTCCAAAAGTTGGCCGCCAACCATCGGAGCCAACGGAGACAGACAGAACCGGATGAAATGTCTGAATCCAGCCTTACTCCAACGTATTTTATCCGTCCGTCCGTCTTCTTCCGCTTATCCGTAGTCAGGTCGCGGGGGCAGCAGCTTAGCGGGGAAGCCCAGACTTTCCTCTCCCCAGCCACTTCGTCCAGCTCTCCCAGGGGGACCCCAAGGCGTTCCCAGCCCAGAGACATAGTCCCTCCAGCTGGAACGTATTTTACCTGTTAACATTAACAGGCTAAAAAAACCTGCCAGTGTCCTGAAATGAAGTGAACACATTTACTTCCCACAGTGTTAGGCTGTTAGTTACTTTAAAATATGGAATATGAACGACTGTCATGAAGTCACCCAATAAAAGATCTGAGTACTTGACAAACGAAGGCCAACAAAGAGAGAGAAAAGAAGCATGACAGGCGTGGACAGTCGAATCAGACACATTTTTATAAATGTTTTAACTGGGCTGAAGGGTTTTCCATCCCAAAACCTTCAAACACAAAACAAATCACATTTACAGCTGTGAATCTGTGAAGTAGAAGATTAAGAGAAGCACTCGCAGGCAGGATTAGTCCGTCTATTGTTCACAGCTCAGCTCGGTTTAAATGCTACAGCTTAATCATCGCTGCCATTAACGCTGCTCTTTTTATTGTAAATCCTTTTTTTTAGAGAAGAATGTGACCGATGCATCCCGAAAGTCAGCAGCAATCACAACGTATCGTATCATCTCTTGAACATGAGCGTGCGAGAAGGTTTGGTCCACGTGCATGTTGAAGACTGTCCAGGTTTGACACTCTGTGTTGGGATTTCACCGTTACTCCCGGATGAACGTGCTCACCGTTAGATAATCCTCCAAATATCTGTTAATAACACGCGTCATTGCTGGAGCTCCAGCTCACTGCTGGAAAACAAAAGCTGCGTTTCTGTTTTTAGTCTGAGGAGAAATGACGTGCCCTTAAAACCCGTCATGATCCGACAGAGCAGTTAGTGACCCGGAACAGGTTCTGACAGCAGACAGAGCGCTGTAGGACAAACTGTGCGTCTCAGTGAGAGGAAACCCGACTGTCAGTTTCAGGATTTCAGCTCTCAGTAACGTTCTTCTGCTCAGGATCCAAAGGTTTATCTGACACAACAGACCATCAATTAGAAGAAATACCAAAAAATTCTAATTCCAGCTTTTTAAAATGGGAGAATTTGTTGGTTATGTCGTCATTTTAAGAACTGAAATTAAAAACCTTTGCGATTTTTATTGTTGCTCGAACAAAACGAGTGACCTGAACCCGTTAGCTTCGGATTTGTGAATCTCTAGAAAGTTATTTTATTATTGTTGTCTAAAATTTTACAGATCGAGCCAATGAAATTCTCCCAGGATCATGATCATCTCTTGTAAATGGGATAAATAAATGTTCATACAACACTGAGGTTACATCTTAAATATTCAGTAAGGAAAAGAAAAGCTTATGTCAAGATCAATAACACATAAAGGAAGCTGGTCTCGTGCCTCTTTATTTGCAAAAACCCTAAATAAATGGTGCTAATCCAACATACTTCAGCGTCCAATTACAGCAGAAGTTCCTTCAAGTCCAAACCAGTAACCTCAAGTCTCTGATATCTTTGACACGTGATTCATACGTGATGTTAGTTCCAGTCTACGTGGAAGATGACGTGCTGGTTTCTTGGAGCAGTGAGCTTGATGTTAATCTGAGAAATGAATTAATTTAAAAGCTTGAAAGATGACTAGGGATGTAACGATACACTCAACCGACGATTCGATTCGAGTCACGATTTTTTGTTCACGATACGATTTTTTTCACAATTTTTTAAAATCAAAATGAGTTACAGACTTTTTATTTGTAGGAAAAAAATCTTTCTTTACAGAAACTCTCAAACAGTTTGTGTTCTCTTATAAAAAGTGCAGCTTACATCTTAAACAACAAAACACGGTTATCTGCTTTCTTTAGAAACAGCCTCACAGTAAACTGCAGAAAAAGCAAAGAGAACCCGGTGGATTTTCAAAATAAAATACCCCGTGCAAACTGCCGGTCGTAAAAACAGACAAAAGTGAAACTAACTAACTACGTAACATATTTACACATGTAGAAGCATGTTTAGAAGAACATACACCGGGAAAATGTCCAAATCTGAGCAGGTAAACAAAGTCTGGCGGGCTGAGCGCTCACTCCTGAAACTCTCCCGGTGGGTTTGAAGTCGCGTGCAGGACGGACCGAACACGCCACGCTCACGCAACGCGGCGGGAAGCCTGTTTGACCAGTGAGAGCACGCGCTGTGCGGGTTCCCATTCAACAAGAATCAAGATTCATTTTTTCTGTCAACCGATGCGAGTCGTCACGCATCTGTACCGATTTTTAATCGTGTCACGATGCATCGTTACATCCCTAAACATTCTGCCTGCAAGGCTCTGATTGGTTTTGTCCTTTATAAATGACGGAAGCAGCCGTCAATGAACCGACATCAGACGTTTTTGAATTGTCTGAAGTTTGTAAGTTGAACTTGTTTATGTTTGTGACATACCAAATATTTGTTTATTTGCTGCATATGTAACGTCATATGTTCATATATACAACAGCAGTCAGTCACGCTGCACATCATTATCTTACAGACAATCCTCCAGTATTCCCCGGTGATGGCACCAGCTGCTGGTTTCTCAGAGTAGAATACAAACAGAACCAGAAATCACAGAGTGTATGACCCGCTCTCCACCGCCTCTGCCTCCCGTGTCGGGTCTGACCCGCAGAGCTGGAGCTGAGCCGCGGTGCAGCCGAGCGGAGGACGATGCGCCGTGGCGTGTGGGGCGGTTAAAGCGACTGAATGCAGCGGAGGGTTTAAATGAGTCTCGGGCTGGCTGGGAGGGAACCACACACTCCGACCCAAGCCCGTCTGGAAGCGTTAAACATTGAATGAGGGGTTTAAAAATAGATCCAGAAGCCTTCCCTGTCCTCCTCCTCCTCCTCTTATATCATCCTCGCTTCCCTCACTCAAACCTCGCTGCCTCATCGGCACTGACAGATGAATATCATCGCAGGGTTCAAAGGTCACTGCTGGTACAGTAAAGCTGTTCTCCTGATCTATCCAGATTTTAGCTTGTGTAGGTATCGTGGAGTATGAATCACATGCCAGCGCGTCAAGTCATTTGGCGTTATCTCATACAAAATGTGTCTACTGAGTTATATCGGTGAGGCGCAGCGTGAATATCATAGATGAAGTGTGAATCCACATCTGGAGGATCTTTGGGTGGATGAACAGGGTCAAACAAACACAAGACGTCACCTAAAGGCAGCTGATTGAGTCCTGTGTGAACTAAATCGATCAGGAAGCGCAGCAGCTCTGGATCTCACATTAACCACCAAACTGTGCGACCGTAGACGTCATCATAGCTCATCAGTATGGGGTGCCGTTTGTAAAGCGTCTTGTCTGAAAATAACAGCAACATTTTGTCACATTTAGCTAAAAACGATGTTTAAAAAACTGGTTTGAATTTTTGAGAGTCACTTTTTTGCAATATAAATGTTAAATCAAAATCTAAATGCTAAATCTAAATCTTAATGCTAAATATAAATCTAAATGCTAAATCTAAATATAAATGTTAAATATAAATCTAAATGCTAAATCTAAATCTTAAATCTAAATGTTAAATATAAATCTAAATGTTAAATATAAGTCTAAATGTTAAATCTAAATGTTAAATCTAAATCTAAATGTTGAAGCTAAATGTTAAATATATACCGATTTATATTTAACATTTAGATTTATATTTAACATTTAGATTTAGATTTACATTTAGATTTTATTGGATTTAAATATTTAAAATATCTCTAAGTTCACAAATATTGTTCTAAATATGCAAAAAAGTGACTCTCAAAAATTCAAACCAGTTTTTTAAACATCGTTTTTAGCTAAATGTGACAAAATGAGACGCTTTACAAACGGCACCCCATACATCAGTCCGGCAAAAAGCATCACAGCTGGTGTTAGAGTGGAGTCAGGGAGCAATCTGAATGGACTTCATCTTCAGCAGAAACAAGACGTGACGCGTGTGAAGGTCCTAAAGATCCATCAGCTCATCTTTAAAAAACTGGTTTCTCTTTATTTTTTTGTGTCATTTTCCATCATCGTCTTTAAAATATTAGATAATGTTTGTTGAAGATGAAATAATGGATTTGGATCCGTTTTCTGCAAACACGTAAACGCTAAAGAAATAAAGTCGGCTCTCTGCGCTTTAGAGATCAATATACAAGCTGCTGTAGCTGCACTGTGACGTCTGTTCCCTAAAAGCATCGCTGCACAAAGGACACACAAACCTGAGCTGTAACCAGCGTGAGGTGTGTTGCTGTGTGTGTGTGTGTATATAATTGTGTTGCATCCAGGCTATGAAAGCAGACGGAGAAGCATTAGTCATGTCGCCTGTGAGCAGACAACTGTTCCTGAGAGGATGAAGTGAGCCTGAAGGCCTCACTGACACAGATACAGACAGGTGTTGGTCGTGGTGGTGACAGGTGACTTTCTCTTTATTTTATACATACCATGACACAAATTTTACAACTCTGCAAATGTATATCTGCAATAAAAGACATCAGGTAGATATTCACAGGGGTTAAAATCAGCTAGAGTGGCGTTACAGACCAAAAAAATGTGACTGAGCTAAGTACAGTGCAGTGTTTTATTTCATTTTTACAAAATATGAGACTCAGTTGACGGTTTGATTCTGACTTTAAAAGATGGACTTCCATTGGACGGGTTGGTGTAACTGCATCCACAGCACAACACCTGTCTGTTTCCTGGCAGAAGAGTTTGCTGTGAACATAAAACATCATTTTAAATCTGAATAATTTTGAGGGTGGACTGTAGCAGCGTTTCAGTCGACACTGTGACGGGTCTTTCTTTATCTGGATGAGCGAGTGCTGAGCAGGCAGGAGGGTTTCACTCACAGCAGCCTAACAACCGTCCTGCATGTGGAAAATGACAGACGGGCAGCCCGTCATTAGCTGCTGAATTGATGTTTGTGACGGACGGTACGAGCCGGTGTTGAGCTGTACGTGCTGAATGTTGAGATCAGATTGCTGCGTGTGTTCGAACACTACCGACACAGCGGCGGTTCAATGTTGAATGTAAAAGATACAATATAATATGTGATTTTCATTAGCCTGTGTCCCGTTTGTCCGTTCTGGGTTACTGTAAAAGACGCAGAGATGTATAAAGTACTGCAGTAACGGAGTGGAGTAGAAGTACAAGTGCTATATCAAAAAACTGACTTGAGTAGAAGTTGAAGTGTTCTTTAAACACCATACTTAAGTAAAAGTACTAAAGTATTCAAAATGTTTTGTACTTAAGTATTGCAAGTAGAAGTATGTAAAAAAATTGCTTCTCAAGTACTGAAAGTAAAGGTACAAGTACAAGTACAAGTACTGTTGTTTATATAATTTCAAATATTTATTAAGGCACAACTTCTAATGTTACAGTGTTACAATGTTCATGGTAGAGTTCTGTGATTTCCCATGGTCTGTGAATGCGTCTGAATGAATGCAGAGCGAGGGGGCGGGGCAGCAGGTGAGAGAGCGCACCTGGGTGAGTCAGGTGTATGACGTACGGCGCACGAGCGAGGTTGATGTGAGGCCGGGACTGTTCAGTTGGTTTTTTTGTCGTGGTTCCGGCCGACAGTCACCGAGTCCTGGAACCAAACCGTTCAGCAATAAATGCAGTTTGTTCAATATCGCCTCGTCATTCATCACGTGTCCGGCTGGACGCTACAATAGTAACGAGTAACGACTCAGCACATGAAAAATGTATCCGAGTAAAAGTATTAAACTCATCAAATATGTAGTGCAGCTGAGGCGGTTTTGGCATCACCTTCCTTTGGAGGCACATCCAACTGGGAGGAGACCCAAGACCTGCTGGAAGGACTATGTAGCCCGTCTTGCCTGGTAATGCCATGGGATCCTCCAGGAGAACCTGGTATATTTTGCTACTGAACCTGTTTCCACCACGACCCGACCCCAGATAAGTGGAAGAAACCGGATGCATTGAAAACCAAAGATGACATTTACCCAGGTAGTTAGAGACTCTCTGGCAGTGTTTGAGGACAGGAAGGAACACCGTCCTCCTGACCTGAGCCGTGTGTGTGAGCAGCATAATCAGATTTGAGGCTTGTACATCGACCAGGAGAGAGTCTGTTAATGGATCAGGGATGTTAGCAGGAGCTTCCTGTTGGCTGTAATACAATCAGCAGACTGAAGGAGTCCGAGGTCTGGGTCTGTCACCAAGCTGAAACCATGAATGAAGGGCAGAGAAGCAGCGTTGGATTTAAATGATTTGAATCATCAGCTGCGTCATCGCGTCGGGTTTCATCTGTCTAGATTTCACCAAAGTCTCCATAACTGGGTCGTCTTAAAATAACCGGTGACACGTTTGACAGCTGCGAGCGTCGAACAACCTCAGGCTCGGCATTTTACAGTGAAACTGACAGATCGTCGTCCTGACAGAACATCGGCAACACAAGAAATGAAACACGTGAAGTTTAAGATCTCTACACGAACCTCGCTCTCGTTTAAAAACTAAGATTGCATTTTACGTCTGAAACTGTTGGAAGGATTCATCCCCAAAGACATACAGATGTTTCAGACTTTGACAGATGAGAGATGAACTTTTATGAAATGTTTATATTTTTTATAGATTTAACTTACTATTCTTGAAATCTCTTAAAAGAAAATGTTTTTGTCTTTTGTTGTATTTCAATAGACATCATCACAATTATTCCAACACATATAAGTAAATATAGGTAAATATCACCCTGAAACTTTCACAGCTGATTATTCAAATCAAGACTAAAATATATTTTTTTTGCAATTTTATGTTTAAATATGCAAATGAGGCATTATCTAATTTATTTCTACAGACACATACAGACAATGTCAGATAAACAGATATATGGATTTATAGGTTTTATGCACATGGGGCTTCATTATGAAACACTGATGACAGAAAACAAACGATTGTTTTGTTCTAATGAGTTAATTAATACAGTACACTCTGTGTGTGTGTGTGTGTGTGTGTGTGTGTGTGTGTGTGTGTGTGTGTGTGTGTGTGTGTCTTCGTCTGTCCTCCCCCAGTGTCCCAGATGGTGATTGAGGAGGTGAGCGTCCTGCAGACTCAGCTGGAGATCGAGAAGTCGTGTCGGGAGAATGCAGAGGCCCTGGCCACAAAGGTCACACACACACACACACACACACACACACACACACACACACACACACACACACACACACACACACACACACACGCACACACACCTACACACACACTCAATAATCAATACTATACAATTAGCATTATCCAGCTGGCATGAGCAGGAGAACAGAGTGAAGCGCTGAGTCAGGATGACTCTGCACAGAGTCGACTACATTATCTCTGTTAGTGCCTCAGCAGCAAACACTGTAAAAAATGTAACAATGTTCAGATTTAGATACAGCGCCCTCTGTCATTATGTCCATAGAGGCTGCTGAGCCTGGTTGCCAGAGATGTATAAAGTACTGGAGTAAAGGAGTGGAGTACAAGTGCTATATCAAAAAACTGACTTGAGTAGAAGTTGAAGTGTTCGTTAAACACCATACTTAAGTAAAAGTACTAAAGTATTCAAAATGTTTTGTACTTAAGTATTGCAAGTAGAAGTATGGGGGAAAAAATGCTACTCAAGTGCTGAAAGTAAAAGTACAAGTACTGTTGTTTATATTATTTCAAATATTTATTAAGGCACAACTTCTAATGTTACAGTGTTACAATGTTCATGGTAGAGTTCTGTGATTTCCCATGGTCTGTGAATGCGTCTGAATGAATGCAGAGCGAGGGGGCGGGGCAGCAGGTGAGAGAGCGCACCTGGGTGAGTCAGGTGTGTGACGTACGGCGCACGAGCGAGGTTGATGTGAGACCGGGACTGTTCAGTTGGTTTTTTGTCGTGGTTCCGGCCGACAGTCACCGAGTCCTGGAACCAAACCGTTCAGCAATAAATGCAGTTTGTTCAATATCGCCTCGTCATTCATCACGTGTCCGGCTGGACGCTACAATAGTAACGAGTAACGACTCAGCACATGAAAAATGTATCCGAGTAAAAGTATTAAATTCATCAAAAATATGTAGTGCAGTAAAAGTGGAAGTTGGGGAAAAAAATAATACTCCAAATAAGTACAGATACTGCATTTTAGTACTTAAGTACAGTACTTAAGTAGTTCCACTTCGTTACTATACATCTCTGCCAACTGAGCTAACAGCAGCTACAGTTGGCAGCAGTTTACTTCACTGTCCACCAGGAAACTCTGTAAATCACAGAGTTGAGTCAGCAGACGTTAGTTTTAAAGTATCACGGTGTGAAGAACGTCACGTTCTCCCGTGTGCTTCCACCTCCAGCTGAACTGTGAGAACAGGAAGTTGAAGTACCTGAGTCTGTCGTCTCGTCCGTGTCTGGACGAGCTGCTCCCCAGCATCTCGGACTGCATCGCGCTGGAGGCCGACTCCGAGGCGGACACCGCCTACGGGAGCCCCGACACCTTCACGCAGTACCAGCAACAGGTTAAAGGTACAAATACAGAGAATTATATATATATGTATATAGACAATACACACAATGTTTCATACTTTCCCACTCCGTACTGTTCTTCAGAGCTGAGGGAGACGGTGAACAGCCTGTTGGAGGAGAAGAAGAACTTTGTCTGTCAGATTCATGAACAGCAGAGACGGATAGAAGAGCTGACTTCACAGGTGAGGACACGTTAACGTCACGGCTGCAGGTCAGATCAGATTTATGACTGTGGAAATATGACGGCGTGTAAAACCAGTTAGGAATCCATTTAAGTGCTTTTACTGAAATACTGCAAAATACTGAAGTTTTTACTGACTCCACTACAGCTCAGAGGCGCGTATTGTAGTTTGCAGATATAACAGTCTGTGTTTATGATGCCGGTGTCTCGTTCTTTCTTTGCAGTCGGAGAAAGATCAGGCCGAGATGAAGGAGCTCCGTGAAACTGTCGAACAACAAAGTAAATCCATCAAGAGATTCAACCGAGGTGAGCCGCGACACACGGCGGGGACGCGTTCAGGTTTTTTAAACTCTTCTTTTTTGGTTTATCTTGACACACTCGATGTCTCCGTAGTCTCCACGATGGCGGCTCAGGAGTACGACGGGATGAAGGAGCAGCTGGACCTGGAGCAGAGTCTGAGAGTCAAAGCCGAGACTTACGCACACGAGGTAGAGAAAGATTTACAGCTACGTCATCTCAAGATGTTGGCAACAGTTGCCTGAATATGCAGAACACTCAGATTCATGCTCATATTACCTCAAGTTTGGTCTCCACCAGCCCCCATTAGAAACGTCTGGCTTACATTTGTTGGTCTTCCAGTTTTGGATGCAGCTGCGCTTAAAGAATAATTTGCTTTGGATTTTTGATGACACAGAAAAATAATCTGGATTGTCTTTGCACACAGCAAAGTTTGACTAATCTTCTCACGTGGCAAAGACGTGAAAATATCAGAGGAACTATTCAGGGACAGTCTGATGACGACAGAGCTAATTGCTTTCCATTAATTACAGGCTGTGCAGTGATAACACTGACCTGCATTGCTGTGTGTGTTAATAAGCTTGTTTCTGATTAATGAAATCTGCTGTTTACTGACCTGAAAAGTGAAGAGCCTGCAGGATTCAGACAGACTGCGTGTGTGACGGACAAACTCGGATGATAATTTGTTGAATGATGAAGAAGCATCATCTTCCTCCTGCAGATGCTGGTGAAGCAGAAGGAGGCCAACAGGCAGAGCATGCTCCTGCTGCAGAGCGCGGAGCCCAGCGTTCAGCTGCTGAAAGCTCTGGAGGACGTCGCTGCCGTCACCAAAACCCTGGAGGAGGAGCGCCTGCAGCATCAGCAGAAGGTAAACCCCCAAAATGAGTTTCTCCTGCTTGGATCTACAACCAAGTCCAGCTGACTCAGATTTAACACCTGCTCTGCACAGAAATGTCAGAAAAACTAATGTTGAAGTCTGTTTTTTTTTTGTTGAAGATGTATCAGTACCATATCTGTGTAGCCATCGTGTAGATCACACAGTACATGCATGTGTGTGTGTTTAGGTGGAGAGCCTGGAGGCCCAGCTGGAGAGGAGCTGTGTGAAGAAACAGGTGGAGGCTCTGCAGAGGCAGCTGGAGCTCCTGGAGGTGGAGAAGAAGGAGGCAGATGCACGGCTGGAGGAGGCGGAGAAGAAGAACGAGGAGCTGGAGAACAGAGGTGACCATGACAACGTGATTTCTCCGTCTTCAGTGTGTCGCCTCAGATTATTTTAAAGTTCTGCAGAGTTACAGAGACGTAGAATGACACAACAGTACCTGAAGGCATCGTGACGTAGCAGCGGTGGTGGCGCTGACAGAGACGTTAGTAACCGTCTCCACTGTTTTGTCTCCTCTCCGCAGTCCACGAGCTCCAGGAGGAGACCCAGAAGAAGATCGCCGTGACGACCAGCGCTGCCGAGCCCCCTCCCCCCGAACCCGGGGTGGCCCCGCCTCCCGCCCCTCCCCCGCAGCCGCCTCCTCCGCCGCCTCCTCCCCCTCCGCCCCCTCCTCCGCCTCCCCCCTCAAGATGCAACCCCCTCAGGTGAGAGAACCAACCAACAACCACAAAAGCAACAACATCACAGGGGACCAAAGAGCTCGAGGACGGAGCGTCCTCAGGGGAGTCCGTGTGACTAAACGTGGGTTTAATGTCTTCCACTCCACCCGTCCTCACAGGGGTGGAGACAGCAGGGGCAGCAGAGGGTGGTGCACATCATCATAAATCTGTGATAAACACAAATACTGTTTCAGCACGTCATGACTGAAGCAGTCTGTGTGTTGATCTGGTGGCAAATTTAACACTCGAAAACTGAAACGGTCAAAATACATAAATAAATATATTAATACATTAAAACAGCAGCACGTTGAGAAACACTGGAGGAAAATCCATGAATGATTCGGCAACAAAATCTTTTGGCATTTGGAGTTTTCTCTCTGAATTTTCAGCGATCACCTCTCCTGTATTCAAACGTCCCATGATCCTTCAGTGTTTACTCGTGTGGAAAGCTGACCGTCCTCTGAACGCCGTCGATCTCCAGTTTGTGGTTGGCCAGTTTCATGAAGCTTTGATTATCACAGGAGCTCATTTTTTATATGAAATGGGAACTAACATCATCACAACTGACAAATAAATACTTATAGTACCGAAAAGCTGCATGGGATTAACATAAAGTGTGTGAAGAACCCGGAGAACCCATTTTTATTCACACATCTCGAGGTCGGAGGTCAAGGGACGTTTTGATCATCATCATCTCTCTCTCGTCTCTCAGCTCTCTGATCGCCATCATGAAGAAGTCTTCCAAAGGCTCGAAGGCCTCTGTGAAGGCGGAGCAGCCTCCAGGTGAGTCTCACTGCACCTATTTACCTGTTTACCACCTTGATCCGATCGTGAACACGTCCATGCATCTGTCTCTGTGTCTTCAGCCGCTGAGGGCGTGGACGACGTGAAGGTGAAGGCGGTGAACGAAATGATGGAGAGGATCAAACATGGTGTCGTGCTGCGGCCGGTCAAGAGTCAGGAGAGCAAGGTGAGGACGGACGGACGGACAGACAGACAGACAGGCAGGCAGACAGACAGACTGACAGACAGACAGATTATGAAAGTGACCTTCAGGGTTCAGGTTATTCCAAATTTCCAAACTCTGCTGCAGTTCTATACTTTGTCCAGCAGAGAGCAGCGACACAGCTCAGACATGGTTTTTACATAGAACAAATGTGCATGTGTTTGGTGCGTAACAACGCATCAGTGTTTGGACTTCAGTCATCTCGTACGCTGCTGCTCGCCCTCCCGTTCCAAGCGTGACGAAGCTACAGCTCCTCCTCCGTGGAAGAGGACCCTGAAATCTTACACACTGGACCTTTAAGTGAAACAACAGATCAAGATAAAAACGTATTGATATTGTGCAGGAATGTGCAAAGTTCAGTTATTTTTCTGCAGTCTTTCTGGTTCTGATCCATCAAAAGTTCAGCCGGAGGTTCAGTTTGCCATGTTCAGTTTGTGTTTTTTGTCCATAAACTCTCTAAAATGAAGTCTCTCTCTGCCCTCCCAACAATAATAAAGAGGTCAGAGGTCAAAGGGCAGAGTCCTGTGACCTCACACTGATCAACAAATCAATCTCACAGCAGCTGAAACCGTCAGTCCACCCTCGCTCGCATCGTAAAGATCCAACATCAGTAAACACTCTGACACACACACACACACACACACACACACACACACACACACACACACTCTGTCTAATTACTCTCCTCTGCTCTTCCTTTGTGCTGCCTCAGAGAGTCGCAGTAAAAGTGAGTATATTGACGTCCACATCAATCTCTTGATGTGAAGACACCACCGCCCGTCGCCACACACACACACACACACACACACACACACACACACACACACACACACACACACACACACACACACTAATCAGGATGAATGTTTAGGTTTTATTTCCTCAGATATTTCCGCACACTTCCCTTCCTCTCATTACACACAGGTCGATTTGTCTTTGTGTTGTCACTGTGTCTATGTTACGTGTGTTGCATGCGGCATCTTTAAAAAATAATAAACAGTGAAACTCTTCATAAGGATCTGTCATTACCAACCTGAACTCAATTTATTTTATTTATGTTCTCAGCCGCCTCCGGTCTGTGAGGAGAAACCGCAGGAGAGCGCCATGGAAGAACTGAAGGGCATCCTGGTAAGACTGGCTTTTTATATAGCGTGTCGGTTAAACAGCTTCAGATTTTTACGTGTAACTCTGTAAATCAGGGCACGTTTAGGACGCGATGTGACGCTTGTTTTCTGTCCCCAGGAGACGGTGAAGCGGAGCCCCAGTCGAGGGTCTCAGGAGTCGGGGCCTTCTCCACCCGGGAAGAAGGACAGCGAGCTGGAGGTCATCCTGAGACGCAGACGCAACAAAGCTGGAGAAGCCGGCTCTGGAGGTACAAACACACACACACACACATGAGGAAGAG
>CM014083.1:35540074-35580074 GCA_004119915.2 Collichthys lucidus
ATGGATGGCTGGGTCTGATTATCTCTCTGCACGCAGCTGGCCATCCTTAACACACATAGGTGAACACACACACACACACAGGAGTAAATACACAGATAGACACACACGTGTACACCTTGTCTGAAAGCGTTAGTATCTGAATGGATTGATCAGCATGCCCGAGCACATCTGAGCTCCGACAGATGAAACCGAGGACGATCACCTTGGGAAAAAAAAGCTGGTGTTCAATGAATGAGAGTATTGATCGGTGTGAAATCTGATTTGAGCTGAAAGCTCATGTCTGACACTGTTTCACTCTCCGAGTTAAGATAAATACATAATACATGAATATCACTGTGTAATTATAATTTTTATTGTAAGTTTTCTGAAATGTAATTTGGAATTTTAATATGTAAATGAGGCATAATCTAACGCTGACCTTTAGTGAAGTCAGATAAAGAAATGTGGATTTTCAGCAGGTTATTCCAACTGTGCATATTAGCTGTAATGTAATATTGTCATAGATTTTGTCCTTCTGACTCTTCTCTTCGTACATTTTTCAGATTGAATTTATTCTGTTGTTCTCTAGTTGGTGGAGCGGCCGCCCCGTGTACGAAGGCTCAGTCCTTGCCGTGGCGGCCCAGGGTTTGAATCGGACCTGTAGCTGTTTCCCGCATGTCGTTCCCGATCTCTCTCTCCACATTCCTGTCACTCTTCAGCCGTCTCCGTCAAAAATGAGGAGCTTGAAAAGACCAAGAAATATCTTGAGGAACTCACAGACCTGATGTGTCAGGCCAAGAGATTTTTTACTTTTTACAAGATTACACCATTGAAACTGAACTTGCTTTACTTATATTTTTACTTATATTTTTAAAAAACCTTACACCACTACAGATGTCTTCTACTGTATTTTTTAAACAAGAAGTTTGTGTCACAATTAGGGATGTAACGATACACCCAACTCACGGCTCGATTCGAGTCACAATTTTTTTTGTTCACGATTCGATTTTTTTCACGATTTTTTTAAATCAAAATGAGCTACAGACAAATTCTGACCAAATAAAATTATCTTTTTATTTGTAGGAAAAAAATCTCTCTTTACAGAAACTCTCAAACAGTTTGTGTTCTTATTAGGGCTGCCAGCAAGCAGCTGATCAGATCATTAGCTTTCAGCTTGAAGTATAAAAACAATTAAGATGATAGCTCATTAACCCTTTAATGAGAGTCCACGGCCCCGGGAAACGGCGAGGTCCGGGCGCTGTAAACGCAGAGCCAGTCGCATTCACCAAGAATCGCGATTCATTTTTTCTGTTGCATTTGTACCGATTTTTAATCGTGTCACGATGCATCGTTACATCCCTAGTCACAATCATTCACATGCTTCTGGTACAATCAGTTTTTAACATGATAAATCAACCTTTTATTAAAACAATGGTGTTAATTATTTTGTTAACAATATTGTGTTCACATTGTTTTCATTTGCACATACTTCTCCCTTTTATTACTTCAAACCATTTATTTTAAAAGAAGAATGAAACTTTGAAGCACCCATCACTGCGGCCTCTGATCAAAAATGCATAACATTTTATACTACAAGAGCCAAATCAAAGTAACAGAACAGTGGTGATTCATAGATCAACGCTAAGTGGAGCGGTGATGTAGATCTGGCCATTAAAAGTCAAATCAGACCTTCACACAATGCGCCTGGCAGACAGAGGAGACCGTGCAGGCAGCTATATTTGATTTATCATGCAAGACGCTCAGTAGCGATCACATCTGTGGATATCGACCAACCTCTTCACATTGTCTCAGCAACAATAAATAACAGCTCGGCTCGGTGCGGAGAGAAAGATGGGATGACACAGTCAAGAGCCATCCCGCGACATCAGGCCACGATGCTAAATTTCAAATTACACGTTGTTTTCCAAAAGGAAACGCTGAGCGGCGACCTTTCTGCATTCAGGCTGAGAAAACACGGCGTGTAAGAACAAAATATCACAAACAGCAATTTATATTCTTTTGGGTTTTACTGTATGATGTTGAAACATTTACTAGAACGGCTGCGTATCGCACACGCAACGTATCGCACACGCAACGTATCGCACACGCAACGTGGCGCATCCGCAACGTGGTGCATCCGCAACTGGTGGAATTTGGGGCTAATTTAAGAGGCTCTGGGACAAAATCTTAACTAGCCATGAAATTAAGATTTTTTAAATTTTCTGTATTGAAGTTTTCTGAACTGTAATTTCAAGTTTAAATATATAATAAACCTTTGGTGACGTCAAATAAAACAAAAAGAGATGTGAATTTTCTTCCTGTGCATGCTCAGATGATAAAAAAATAAACAAATAATTAATATTTAAAGAGCAGTTTTACCTCGCAAGAAACAAGGTATCATAAACAGCAATTTTGTATGATGTTAAAACATTGAACGAAATGGCTGCGTATCGTACACGCAATGTGGCGCAACCGCAACCGGTGGAATTTGGGGGTAATTTAAGAGGGTCAGGGACAATATATGTAATTTTTATTTTGAATTGTTTTTGCTGGAATCCTCAAATTAAACATTATACATAAAGAAAGTGTAATACATATTGTGTAGTGCATATCTGAGATTTCAGAATAAAATTTTTCTTTAGCATATTGAGTTTACTGGATAAACCAGAGCTCCCGGAGAAAACCCGTAGTCACATGGACAGCCTCCACTGTGTGTCCGATGACCTTCTGATGTTTCACATTCACCCCTTGATGAAGAGCATTAGTGCAATCAAAGGGGCTGAGAGAGTGATTGCCAAGACGGGGAGGGGCACAGCTTTACAGAAACAACCGACTGAAAAGAGTACGCCAGCAGCTGCCGTTATCGTCTTTCTGAACTTCCTGCAAACGCTGTACGATAGCTGCATCCATGAGCGGTTCCTTTAATATAATCATAGTCTCAGCACCTCTTGTTTGCCAAAGTTCTCCTGCGGGTCTTTCGTTACAGCCTTGCACACTTTCTTGATGTCCTCTTCCTTCATGGTCTGTCTGACCAGCCTCTTAATGCGGGCGTTCACCGTCTCCTGGCTGCAGGTCTTCTTGCTGATACAGCAAGATTGACAAATAAGCGGAGACGCTTGTCACTGTCTAGCTCGGTTGCAGGCTCCACGTTTAACGTCGGTCGTTCCCTCTCATCTCCAGAGTCCATCTCCACCTCGGGGATACTCGGTTCTCTTGGGTTTTCCATCAAGTTCTCAGGGTTAAGTTCCCTCTTGAGTCTGATGTGTCTTCTGTAACTGAGTCCGGTTAACAGTGACACTTAAAGTGCAGTTCCTCTAACGTCCACTTGAGGCTGGCTTCAGAAGTGAGTCAGTCTCCATACGTCCCCATGTTTCACAGCAGAAATAAACATGTTTACAGCCTGGTACAAAAAACAGTTTTGGTCTCTGTAGCTAATTTCCCCGTTTATGACAACTGTACTGAGGGTGAATTTATATACAACTCACCTGTTCACATTATATTAAGGTTTAAAGTTATGCAGGATTAAGAGCGTGGACACTTTGATTGACAGGTGTAGCAGCAGTGTGCTTCTAAATATTTCCACATCTAACCTCTCGATTATGTTCAAGCAGTAAACTGTATAATAATAGTAGTAGTAATAACTGATCAGCACAAATATTTTTAAAACGTGTCAAATTTTTTGGAAGACTTTCATGTAATGAGCAATACAGCCGAGTCAGCAGAGGACCTTCGCCCCACAGGACATCTTTGAGCTCTTTTTGTTTTCTTGGACAGCTCAGCTCTCGTGTGGCGTGGGAGTAAATTCAAATTAATTAAAAGTCAGGACCGACGAGCGCCTCGGTCAGATTACAGGAAGCTGCGAGGCGACACATCCTGCGGCCCTGCTGATCTGAGGCTCCACAGATAAGGGAGCGACCACCTGTCACCGGCCCCGACAGAGAGCCTTGTATACGGGCTCACACCACGGACGTCTGTCGCGTCCAAAGGGAAGATGAAGCCATCACGATATCACACTGTTGTGACGCTTGTTTTAGGGAAACAATGGATGAGCGTGACTGGACAGTAGAGTTATTACATGAAGGAAACGTGGCTCTGTTATATTAGTGTGTTTAATATTTGATGAGGTGTCGTATAAAACTAATACATCATCTGTTGTTGTTGTTGTTGCTCGTGCTGAGGCAGTGTGGGAGTGTTTTCCACATGTATGAATGAACGATGTGTGCTGTGGGGGTTTTGTATTAATGTACACACACACATACATACACACATACACACACACTCGAGGTCCCTGCTGCTCCTTTAAAACAACATAAATGATTTATATTAATATAAATGTCGGGCACACTTTTCATTTTCAACTCAAAAACATAATTAGTCACTCAACGACCAGAGCTCAAGACACAAGAGATTTATAAAGAGAGCAATTTTATTATCAAAAGACAAAACATATTTTACAGTAGAACAATATATTACAAGTGGAGGAGCTGTGTTTTTATCTGTGTGGAGGTTTTAAAGGGCAGCTGCGCCACCTGCTGGTGGTGGAGGTTACTGCTCTTTTACCATCTTTGCTGCCTCAGAGCGTTTAACCAGCCGACCTGTCTCAGGAGTCGTTGGGAAGGCCGAACAGTTTGACGGTGCCCGCCTCGCGGTTGTTGTCGTATTTGCCCTCCTTGTCGTCGCATGCGTAGGCCAGCAGCGGCCTCTTTGGGTGCCAGGCCACGGTGAAGGTGGGGGAGTCGCACTGCACCTCCCACAGCTTCTCTCCTACAGACGGGGGTGAAAGAGGAGGAGACGTGTCAACGCTCGCACGGAGCTTTCTAAATGTTGTTTTTTTTACAAACAGTTTAGACATCAGGGCTCCAAACGTACTCTTTCCCTCGGTGTCTGCAACTTCGGAATTTTACTTTCAACTGTCCGTGACTTCAACCATCAACCACTGTCTTACACTGAAGTTCTCTTTAGGGCTGGTAGTGTAACATTTTAGAGGTTTAGTTATAGTATACTGTTTATAATATGAAGTAACGTTAACCTGGGTTTGTTGTTGACATCCTTTTTGTGGTAGATAGACTGTATGTAATGTAACAAGAGTGAAAATGTGTGAGGGAGAATGAAAACGGGTGGTGCCAACGTTGTGATTACACCTTTATAAAAGATGTTTTGAGCTTGTTCTTCAGGAACTGCTTCTATTTTCTGTGGAGAGAATAAACACCTCCGCTGCCTTCTCTGCAGGAGTCAGGACTGAGTCTCAGCGGGTTCAATGAACTTCCATCACTTCCTTAACTTGTAATCTCCACGAGGCACGACTCGCGCCCTCGACGCGGTTTTGGTTATTCCTCTAGAACAGACTTTAACTTGCTCAGGTTTCTTTGATTTATGTGCTTCTACCATGAGTAAAAACAGGCGGTGACTATAGAATGATAACATGACCGAGTAATGTCTGTTTGTGCTGCTAGCCGTTTGTCGTACTGACCTGTTTCCACCTCGGCGATGTCTATGAAGTGATCCTCGGAGGCAGAGGCCAACATTTTACCGTCATGGCTGAAGCTCAGAGTCCTCACAGGCCAGTCCAGCCTACGACGACGACAGAAGTGACGTTCATACAGGGTGACTTCATAATTACTAACAAATCCCATAACACACACACACGCTCAGACTGACCTGGAGAAGCAGCGGACACACACCAGTTCCTCCACGTCCCACAGGCTGACCAGGGCGTCGGCACTGCCTGTTGCGAAGTATTTCCCCGTGGGGTCGAACTTGATGCAGATGCAGTTGGACGGGTGAGCGTTGATGGACTGGATCGGCTTCAGCTCTGGATAACTGCCAACAAAACACACTGTTCACTTCGGCTCCGAGACACACGAGGACAGACGTCCGGACGCATTACACCGATCTAACGGGATCCTGACGCCACGTGTGACCACGGATGTGTCTTATACCGTAAACTGTGCATTCCCCAGTGACCTCTGAAAGAAGAACTCCATGTAGCTTGCTGTGGCGTTATGCAGAGATGCATCAGAAAGAAAAACATCTGGAGCATCAAGTGGACGTTTGAGGTTGCTACTTGGTTGTTACGGAGCACACTGATGGCGGCAACTTTCACACTTTTAGTCCTCACTACACTCATGGTTATGGAAGTTTCTCTCCTTAGGTTACACGAGGTCCCGTGTGGCCTTGAGGTCCTCAGCAGTATCAGTTGTTAGTCTTTGGTTGGGAACAGTAGGTGCCAGTCTATCTCCACACTGTGGTGTCCAGGGTCACAGAGACCTGTTGCTGCCTTCATAGACATCATAGATAGCTTGTCCTTGACGGTCCAATCTGCATAAACAGACATGTGTGTCTCCAGACTAGAACATGCTGACAGTAACACCTCCATGGGTAAAGACATTCTCTGTGACTCATTCTGGGCGTGTAGTATTTGTGCTGTTATCTTGGGGTTTAAAGTCGATCCACCACCCTGATGCAGTGGTTCTTAAACTGGGTTCGATCAAACCCTAGGGGTTCGGTGGAGCCTCCGCCCTGGAATTTTTTATACCATTTGTTACAACATATCTTTGTGAGGAATCGTTTTCCAGGATGCTGGACATAAAAACTAAGAAAAGGAACAGACTTTGCTGTGAAAATGACATGAGACTGGCAGAGGTCACACTAAGTTGTTGTGAGTTCGTGCACTGTGTTGGTTTTGTTATTTGAACAAGGTGATGTTAATGCACGGTTCATTTTGTGCACCAGTAAAAAAAATCATATTTCATTTTTTACTAAAGAAGGGTTTGGTGAATGAGCATTTGAAACTGGTGGGGTTCGGTACCCCCAACAAGGTTAAGAACCACGGCCCTTGTGTCAGCGAGATGGAAAACAAATATTTGGGGCAACAGAACATCTTTGTGTTTGCTCGTGTTATGAATTCATGGACTAAAGAGACTCTCCGTGTCAGGCGGGTTCCTACATGGTGACTAAACTTTACCCACCAAGTCTCAAAATGACGCCTCAGCTCTGTAAGTGTCCTCAACTCAGAACAACTCAGAAAATCAAACGAAAAAGTTGTTTGCGGAGACACGAGTCCCGCGTCCTACCTCAGTATGTTGATGCAGCCGTTGCCGTTGGTGAGGAAGAACATGTCGTTGTCGTTGTTCCAGGAGATCTCGTTCACCTCGAACTTGAACTGCTCCTCCGCCTTGGAGCGGTGCGTCTTGGCGTCGATGAACGTCACCACGTCGTCTTTGTTCCCGACGGCGATCGTCTGTCCGTCGGGGCTCCAGCAGATGTTGATGTTCTCTCCTGGAAAAACAGTTGAGACTCCGTCAGTCGTAGGAGGTGTGATCAGTGAGAACCATCGTCTGGAGCCACGCAGAAGTTCTCACACACTTCACCACACAAACACCGGCCACCACATGAAGTAAATCTCCCACCTTTCGTGTTGACGGTGGCGATGCACTTGGTGGTGCGGACGTCCCATATGCGGATGGTCTTGTCTCCGGACGCCGTGACGAACAGATCCGGGTTGGTCGGATGCCAGCAGAGCTGGTCGACACTGTCGCCGTGACCCCTGTAGTTGTTTTCTTTCACCTGAGGACAGAGACAACCGAAGTCATAAACGACATGACTGACAGCTCGAAACAAACGCACCTCAAAACACAGAGCTTCACGTCACGTAACGAAACAAACGCACCTCATAACACAGAGCTTCACGTCACGTAACGAAACAAACGCACCTCAAAACACAGAGCTTCACGTCACGTAACGAAACAAACGCACCTCAAAACACAGAGCTTCACGTCACGTAACGAAACAAACGCACCTCAAAACACAGAGCTTCACGTCACGGTATCAGAGTTTCCCCGTCAGTCAGCAGCGCCACGGTGAAAGCAAACGTACGGTGCTGCTTATTATCACTACTGATGTGTCCAGAGGAGCAGAGAGAGGAGCAGTGAGAGGAGCAGAGGGAAGAGCAAAGGGAGGAGCAGAGGGAGGAGGAGAGGGAGGAGCAGAGGGAGGTGGAAGGAAAGAAGGAACAGGGAAAGATGTAAGGAGAGGAGCAGAGGGAGGAGCAAGGTGATGCGCGAGTAAAGGAGCGGAGAGCGGTGCAAGAAAAGGAGCAGACAGAGGAGCAAGGAGAGGAGCGAGAAGAGGAGCAAGGGGAGGAGCAGAGGGAGGAGCATGGGGAGGAGGATGGGGAGGAGCAGGTAGAGGTGGGAGGAGAGGACCAAGTAAAGAGCAAGTAGAGGAGCAGGGAAAGGAGCAAGGAGAGGAGCGAGGGGAGGAGCAGACAAGGGAGCAGACAAGGAAGCAGACAGAAGAGTAAAGAGAGGAGCAGACAGAGGAGTAAAGAGAGGAGTAGACAGAGGAGTAGAGAGAGGAGTAGAGAGAGGAGCAGACAGAGGAGTAAAGAGAGGAGCAGACAGAGGAGCAGCCAGAGGAGCAGCCAGAGGAGCAGCCTCAAACACGAACCTTAACGTCATGTAACGTTTGACAGTTAGCGGGCTAATGCCGTTGCCATGGCTACATAACCGTTTACAGTGTGACCCGGTGGATTATTTATTAAAGAACTGTTTTAAATAATAACGTATTAATAATAATTATAACAGCGTTTAATGTACATTAATAGTAATTATAATGACGTTTAATATAAATTAATAGCGCTTAATAATCATCTCGCTGACGTCACAGACCGCTGCCCGGTCGTCCAGGCTAACGTTAGCATGCTACACCCACCAGCCGGTCCTTCTCCAGCACGAACACGCTGGCCGTCTTATCGAACGAGCCCGAGGCCAGCCTGCGGCCGTCACAGCTCCACGCCACGGAGTGCACCTTGGCCGTGTGCGCCGGGAACTCTCGGCTCTTGTTGTTGTTCCTGAAGCTCTCCTGCATCTCCTGGTAGTACTGCGACGCCATCTTGGGGACTTCTCTCGCTCTCTCTCTCTACTTCTTGTTTCTTCACGAGGCACAAAATGGCGGGCCGGGAGCGAGTACCGCCATCTTGTGTCTCGGAGTGTGTTAGCCGTTAGCTTCATGAAATCAATCTTTCTGCTTCTGAAGCAGTTTATTAATGTTTTTACAGTTGAATTAAATATCACATCACCTTCATAATGTGTCATTTAATGTAACTTATACTTAAAATATATGGTGTTTATACAAGACGCCATTTGTTACCTTCAAAATAACAGTTATTAGTTAGCAGTTAGCTACAAATCTTAGGTTCAAAAAACAACAATTTTATTTTCATTGTCACAATTATCTTTTTTAATGACAATGTAACCAAATCTACGCCAATAAGGTATGATCAAATCTAAAAAAAAAAAAAAAAGCATCTGGAGTCAAAAAACAAAGAATAAATTGTATGGAGCACATTAAACTTACAAATCTGAACCGTATGTTCATTTTAAACATGATTTATGATAAGTAATGCAGAGTTTAACATTTAAGTTTAAAACATATCACTCTGTCTCTTCTCCTCTTACTAACAAAATGATTCAGAAAGTCATTGTTGTGGAAAAATCACTGAAGTCAAAGGTCAGGAGTTCGGAAAGTGTTCAGCAGCCTCTGATGTCTGATGCTGTTTTATTTATTGACGCTTGTCCAAGGAGAATTAGAGACACTGTCAAAGTTCATCAGAAGAGTCCATAAAACTCTATAACAGTCATATTTTGTGTCACATCTATAACACCAGCAGTTATGTTTGTTTAGCGCATTCAAATGTTTAATTATGTCAACCAAAAAAAACAAATCTTGCAGCCATACAGTATCTGACAATCCTAGCAGGCCATAAACAATATATGATAAAAATTAAGCTTTTTATAATACAGTCGTCCCTCGCTATATCACGGTTCACTTTTCACAGACTCGCTGTTTTGCATATTTTTTTGTGTGTAATTTTGCATGCTTTTTTTTTTACAGCGTACTGTACAGTATGAACGTGCATTGTGTTCTGCGTCCTGATTAACTAAGGGACTACTGTACAAAAAGTATGTAAAAAGGTGTATAACAGTGTGTGGTTAGGGGTTTTACGGCCTTAAAACATGTAGAATAACTGTAAAACTTACTTCGCGGATTTCCTTTTTTGCGGGTTATTTTTAGAACATATCCCCCGCGATAAACGAGGGACCACTGTATCTGAAATATTTCAGTTTTTAGTTTCAATTTCAGTTTTTTTTTGCTAGTTTTCTTCTCTTAAATGACAGAAAACTGAATTTTTTTTAGGTTTGGACAAGTCGAGACATTTGAAGGTGGCACTGAGAAGCCAATTTTTATTTTGACACATTATATTTTCCAAATAATACTTTTGTACATAGCCCAGTTAACATTTGTATTTTTACTTTAGGACTTTTACGTGTATTTTGAGTATATAATAATGTGGTGTTCATGTCATGTTTCACATTTCATTATTTTGCAACACACGCTCCATATTTCAATAAACTGTCCAAATAAAGACAAACAAACAGCTTTAGTTTGAATTGCAATTTTATTTCAAGTGATGCTAAAATGAAAATCCATGTTTTAAAAAACTTTTAAACACTCCATTTATATCCCAAACACACACAATATCTATAGTCACCCAAACTCTGTCAGATACAGTAAATCCCTTTGTTAAGTAACAACTACGCAATCAGTACAAGGACCCAAAACATCCCCTGCAGGCCAACGCCGGAGCCGTCTGAAGGCCTGTGCAAGGCCTCGGTATGCATATAATATTCAGGCCTGTGGCTCTCATAGGTTGTTTTCTGTGCAGCCTAACAGTTAATTAACTGTCTGGTCCTTTGCATTAGAATTAAATACACCTAATGGATAAAAAAAAAAGCACTTTTAAATGTGATTCTGTGTTTTAAGAAAGAACGACAAGGTGTGAAAGCATCATAAAAATGTGCCGTATGTAATTGCATACTCTTCAAAATTGTTCTTAATGTTGCATCACGTGGCAGGAAAGCTATATATATATATAGACAGCAGGCCCTACAAAATAAAAGTCAAGGAATGCACGGTGTGAGATGCGATGGCGAGCGTGTTGACCGAGTGCAGAAACAATGAGGGCGTCTCAGGACGTGTGCACGCTGGACTCGGTGGAGGAAGGCGTGTGCAGGAGACTCCAGTGGAGGGACGACAACAGTATTTCATTTCACACCACAAAATGTAATTCAGGACGTATGTATGTTTGGAGGCAGGTGTCTTTGGAGAGGTAGACGACGTACATGAGCACCTCATTCCTCCAAAGCTGTTCTCAATAAGTGTTCTTAAAAATGGCTTTCTACTGGTGTCTCTCAAACGTTTTTGCTGTCAACGCTTGTCCCATCGGACCCTGAGAACATTTCTGTTAGATGTGCTACTGCTGTTATTGGAGGAACCTCTTGTTCTGTTCCCCTAAAACCTGAAATATCAGACTGACTTCCACCTCGAAACCCCCTCACGACACACTGATAGTCGACACGCTGAAACCTGGACGAGAGCCTCAGCAGCAAAAGCAGTGGAAGAAAAAAGGGGAAAGAAGATCCACGTCCGATTCTTTCTGGACAGTTTTCTGGTTCAGTTCTAAACCCTGGTTGTTTAAAATTGTTCCTGGTGTGTTCTCACTCAGTTCATGAATGAGATACTCTGAATATCTGCATACTACAGTCAGGGGTGCACACTCTTGGTCTTCATCAGTGGATGCAATTTGCAGTTGCAGTCAATCAGTTGAATAATAATCACAATTAGGTTGGGACACCTTCGTTAGGCGTCAATAATTATCGGCACAGAAATAATGTCAGGAGGTTAATGCAACACTACCTGCTCAGTTCATGATCCCCATAGGATGAGCCCTACTGATTTCGGGGACCTTTTTCCCTTTAACTCTGTCTATTGGGCCAAATCCTCCAGTTTTATACAATAAATCAGAGCAGCAACAACCGATTCATCGATTTGTTGTCCAAACTCTCTGATTTCGTCAGGAAATTTCATCAGAGATGAGATCGATCTGCTCCTCAGAGGATGAACCCAACGCTGTGACCTTTCCTCCGATGCCAAATCTCAGAATAAACTTTGCAGTTTTAAGAAAACCTACCTCTCTGGTGTGTTTAGGACTTTGAGGTTTTTCAGTATTTTTCACATTATTAATCCAAATAATTCAATAAAAATCCATATTTATTGACTTTGTTTCAATCTACTAGTTTGTCCCAACTCTAATTATGATATAAGGAAAGTGTGTCTCGACGCACAATTCATGCATTTTAATTAAAAGCTTCTTTCACTGCAGCGTGGAGTAAAAAGCCTTTAGATATTACTACTACTGATGAAGCCGAGAAACCACACACGTAAATCAACTTTGTGCACCCCCCCACCAACTAGTAAAGAAGAGGAAAAAGGTTGCAGGAGAAGCGAGAGATCCTAAACAGTACAGTGCATTCCTTCCGATGACACAAAGAGACGTCGGTACAGACGTCTTTGTGCATCGAGCAGAGAGAAAAGAAAAACCCCCTAAAGCTTTGCAGTCATTGTACAAGTCGAAGTGTTAGAAGAAGAACTGAGGTTCTGTGCAAAAAAGAGTGCAGCGTTCCCTCGTACAGTTCGGTCAGTCCCGTCTTCCGGGATCCACGGGTTTGTTTTCTGGAACCTGATGCGATAAATACTCTGGTTACTGAATAACTAACGGATGCTGGTTAAAGATTGCCAGCCATTGACAGCCATTGTAGAAAGCCCCGACACTGTGGCCACTGTGGAGTCTTTTTCTACGTGCAAATTTGAGAAACCTAAGCGGGTATTGGCAGACGTACGAAGCCTCACCCTTCAGTTTAGGCTTTAATGTCGATGCTTGACATTCTTAGTTGATGCAGAGAGCGTATTTTCTAACGTGAACTGTCAGTGATGAAGTCAGAATACAGAAAGAAGTCTGAACTCTTGTTTTCTTCCAGGTTAGGAGCATTAAACTTTGTTTTTCCAGACGTACCGTCCCTACAATGGACTCCAACTTATACTCTGAGTTGGCCATAATTTCAATTAATCACCTCTGTGAGAGAGCAGTCATGAATATTGGATAACTTGTTTAACCTGCTTATTCAGCAAATGCCTAAAATGAAGCTGGTTTACATCAGCAGGAACAATAATTTGAATATGAGCAATGCTTTGAAGAGGCGGGGCTTCTACAATGACAGGTCGGGGAGCGTTCACAACACTTTATCTGGAGCACGTCCAAACTTTGGACTTGCACTCATAATCAGGTGTTAGAAAAACAACAAATTAGCTACATGTTCGTCATGTGACAGATCTCCAGTTAGTTTTTAAATCATGAGTATAAATCTAAAAAAACACAAATACAAAAGTTCAACAAAGTCTAACGTGTGATCACACCCGAAACCTTCTGATGTGAGGGTGAATGTTGATGACATCGCGTCAGATCCGCCTATGAATGATCGCAGGTTACAGAAACAAGCCCGTGATCCTCAGAAGTCCGTCCTAGCACTCGGCGTCGGTGCTGCTGCCGTTGACCGGGCTGGCGCAGACGGCGGCCCGTGCGTCCTCGCCGCCGTTCGGTTCGGCGTGTTCGACTCCGTTCGACTGGACGCACTTCTCGGTCACGTTTTGATCGTCTTCCCCGGCGCTGTGGAGCAGAGACACAAAGACAGAGCAAAGGTCAGGAGTGAAGTCCTGCACATCTGGATCAGACATCTGTATCGACCCGGGTCTCACCTGTTGATGCAGCCGTTGCTGACCGGAGACTCTGCTGGTTCTTTCTCACACAGAGAGCTGCAGGACCTCCTCTCCTGCCAGGAGCCCGCTCTAGGCTCTTTGCCCGTGTCGGAGCTCTTCCTTCTGGCCACGACGGGTCCAGGTCCTGACCCCCGCCTCTCTTGGCTGACCCTGGGACCCGCAGAGTCCGAAGGTACGTTCAACCCCGCCGGCCCTTCTGGATCTTTGCCCGAGTCGCTGCTGGTGCGCCCCCCGTTCAGGCTGTCTGAGGAGGAGACGTGGCTCATCTGGCCCTCCCGCTCATCTAGAGAGGAAGAAGAAAACATTCTTTGTTTAGTTAGGCTGAAGACCTCCAAAGCCCCGATCATCCTGATACACTAAGCCTTCGAATGATGCAGCTACTCAAGGCCTTAACATCTGCCTTGCATGATTATGTAGCCTGCTGTGAGTGAAGTCTGATTCTCAAGGACAAGTGTTTAGGAAAAGTCTTCAGCCTTCATCGGAGGTGTGGTCTTCTTTGTCACCTGAATGTTTGCTTGAGTTTTGCACGTGACACGTGGGTCGGAGGAGGACAGACAGGAAGCAGTCTTTACGTAACATGCTGTTATTTTAGGTCATTCAGTGTTTCCTGACAGGCCTGTGCAGGATGTGTTGTTTTCTCCTGACATTTCTGTCATTGTCAAACTCCAATTTACCACAAAAACAAACATTGGTTCATTTTCATGACCTGTAACAGAAGCACCAATAAAAATGTAACGTTTGTCTTGCACGCCTCCTCCGTTCTGTCTGTTTCTGACCTCCCTTCAGCTCACGCTCAGTCATGAAATGAGTCTCGATATTCGGTGCAAAGATATTATATCTTATCTCAAAGATATTATATCTTATCTCTAAGATATTATACCTTTGCACCAGCTCCTCTCCTCACCAACAAAGCTCTTCACGGTTCAAACACCATCATGTCTTAAAGAGCTCATAATACCCCATGACCCCACTAGAACACTGCACCCTCAGACTGCAGGGTTCCTTGTGACCCAGAGCCTGAACCAGCTCCCAGTTCTGCAGAACGTGTCATGAGATAACTTCCTTTATATTCTGTTGTGATTCGCTCGTGTCAGACGAGTTTAATCGATCGTGGGAAAGCCGATAAATCCACGTCAGCTGTGATGATGAGTGTGTGTTCATGGTGTGATGCAGAGCTCCCTCTGCTGGACACAAACAGAAACTGCAGCTCACATTATGACACAGCACAGGATCTGATCTGAACTCTCAGATCCGGATCTCATTGAGCCGTAAAGGTTCTTTTCCTCATGTGTGTGTGTGTGTGTTTGTACCTCCGGAGCCGGCTTCTCCCGCTTTGTTGCGTCTGCGTCTCAGGATGACCTCCAGCTCGCTGTCCTTCTTCCCGGGTGGAGAAGGCCCCGACTCCTGAGACCCTCGACTGGGGCTCCGCTTCACCGTCTCCTGGGGACAGAAAACAAGCGTCACATCGCGTCCTAAACGTGCCCTGATTTACAGAGTTACACGTAAAAATCTGAAGCTGTTTAACCGACACGCTAGATAAAAAACAGTCTTACCAGGATGCCCTTCAGTTCTTCCATGGCGCTCTCCTGCGGTTTCTCCTCACAGACTGGAGGCGGCTGAGAACATAAATAAAATAAATTGACTTGATGTTTTTTACAGAGTTCAGGTTGGTAATGACAGATTCTTATGAAGAGTGTTGCATCAGTGTTTATTATTTTTTAAAGATGCCACATGCAACACACGTAACGTAGACACGGTGACAACACAAAGACAAACCAAGAACAGAACTTTAAAAAGAAAACACGCTATGGAAGAATTATCCTATCTTTATTCAAGACGACATGCAGCAAGACTGCAACGGCCGGGATGCAAACCGGCGTCCCATGGTTCAAAATACATCAGGTGGAGGTGTACTTAACCCCTTGGCTACCATAACACAGGTATGCCTTCAGGTGTATTTATAGTTTATAAAACATGCCGCTGATATAAAACTAGAAACAGTCTATGATGAATGGAATCATACGGTGTCTAAACGATTTTTAGGATTATTTAAGATTAATTATACATAAATAAACTGCCGTCTTAAATAGGTGACGATTCAAATAGCTGGCTAGTATGGTAAATTGGTGTATTTTTAAGAAAGGCAGTTTTACAAACAGACCATATACCCGCCCCTGCGAAGTGCTCAAAAAGCGTGAAGGAACACACCCAAGATTGGGCCAGACTCTAGCTGTCTCCCCATTGGCTGGTGAAACACACTAATTTAAGCGCAGGGCGGGACATCCTTCAGTCTGTGCAGACACCTCAACCTGAGAGGACGTGCTGTTTTGTGCGAGAGCAAAAAAAATCTGAGAGCGCACAGGACATGTTTTGAGTACGAGCACATAAGTTTTGAGTGTGAGCATAAAATGTGAGCACGAAGACATAAAATATAGGATAATTCTTTCATAACACGCTGGATAAAGTCGACCTGTGTGTGATGAGAGGAAGGGAGGTGTGTGGAAATATCTGAGGCCATAAAACCGAAACATTCATCCTGATTAGTGTGTGTGTGTGTGTGGCGACGGGCGGTGGTGTCTTCACATCAAGAGATTGATGCGGACGTCAATATACTCACTTTTACTGCGACTCTCTGAGGCGGCACAAAGGAAGAGCAGAGGAGAGTAATTAGACAGAGTGTGTGTGTGTGTGTGTGTGTGTGTGTGTGTGTGTGTGTGTGTGTGTGTGTGTGTGTGTGTGTGTTTATGTCAGAGTGTTTACTGATGTTGGATCTTTACGATGCGAGTGAGGTTGGACGGACGGTTTCAGCTGCTGTGAGATTGATTTGTTGATCAGTGTGAGGTCACAGGACTCTGCCCTTTGACCTCTGACCTCTTTATTATTGTTGTGAGGGCAGAGAGAGACTTCATTTTAGAGGGTTTATGGACAAAAAAAACCCAAACTGAAGATGACAAACTGAACCTCCGGCTGAACTTTTGATGGATCAGAACCAGAAAGGCTTAACAGCAGAGACATAACTGAACTTTGCACATTCCTGCACAAACTGTACAGATCTATTCATGTGAAAACACTTCATATCAAAAAGTTTTTATCTTGATCTGTTGTTTTATTTAAAGGTCCAGTGTGTAAGATTTCGGAGGAGGAGCTGTAGCTTCTCCGTCACGCTTGGAACGGGAGGGCGAGCAGCAGCGTACGAGATGACTGAAGTCTAAACACTGATGTGTTGTTACGCACCAAACACATGTACATTTGTTCTATGTAAAAACCATGTCTGAGCTGTGTCGCTGCTCTCTGCTGGACAAACTATAAAACTGCAGCAGAGTTTGGAAATTTGGAATAATCTGAACCCTGAAGGTCACTTTCATAATCAGTCATCTGTCTGTCTGTCTGTCTGTCTGTCTGTCTGTCTGTCTGTCTGTCTGTCTGTCTGTCTGTCTGTCCGTCCGTCCTCACCTTGCTCTCCTGACTCTTGACCGGCCGCAGCACGACACCATGTTTGATCCTCTCCATCATTTCGTTCACCGCCTTCACCTTCACGTCGTCCACGCCCTCAGCGGCTGAAGACACAGAGACAGATCCATGGACGTGTTCACGATCGGATCAAGGTGGTAAACAGGTAAATAGGTGCAGTGAGACTCACCTGGAGGCTGCTCCGCCTTCACAGAGGCCTTCGAGCCTTTGGAAGACTTCTTCATGATGGCGATCAGAGAGCTGAGAGACGAGAGAGAGATGATGATGATCAAAACGCCCTTTGACCTCCGACCTCGAGAGATGTGAATAAAAATGGGTTCTCCGGGTTCTTCACACACTTTGTGTTGATCCCATGCAGCTTTTTGGTACTATAAGTATTTATTTGTCAGGTGTGATTTCCCATTTCATATAAAAAATGAGCTCCTGTGATAATCTAAGCTTCATGAAACTGGCCAACCACAAACTGGAGATCGACGGCGTTCAGAGGACGGTCAGCTTTCCACACGAGTAAACACTGAAGGATCATGGGACGTTTGAATACAGGAGAGGTGATCGCTGAAAATTCAGAGAGAAAACTCCAAATGTCAAAAGATTTTGTTGCCAAATCACAGCATAGATTTTCCTCCAGTGTTTCTCAACGTGCTGCTGTCTTAATGTATTCATATATTTATTTATGTATTTTATTAACAGTATTTGTGTTTATCACAGATTTATGATGATGTGCACCACCCTCTGCTGCCCCTGCTGTCTCCACCCCTGTGAGGACGGGTGGAGTGGAAGACATTAAACCCACGTTTAGTCACACGGACCCCCCTGAGGACGCTCCGTCCTCGAGCTCTTTGGTCCCCTGTGATGTTGTTGTTTTTGTGGTTGTTGGTTCTCTCACCTGAGGGGGTTGCATCTTGAGGGGGGAGGCGGAGGAGGGGGCGGAGGGGGAGGAGGCGGGGGAGGAGGTGGCTGCGGGGGAGGGGCGGGAGGCGGGGCCACCCCGGGTTCGGGGGGAGGGGGCTCGGCAGCGCTGGTTGTCACGGCGATCTTCTTCTGGGTCTCCTCCTGGAGCTCGTGGACTGCGGAGAGGAGACAAAACAGTGGAGACGGTTACTGACGTCTAAGTCAGCACCACCGCCGCTGCTACGTCACGATGCCTTCAGGTACTGTTGTGTCATTCTACGTCTCTGTAACTCTGCAGAACTTTAAAATAATCTGAGGCGACACACTGAAGACGAAGAAATCACGTTGTCATGGTCACCTCTGTTCTCCAGCTCCTCGTTCTTCTTCTCCGCCTCCTCCAGCCGTGCGTCTGCCTCCTTCTTCTCCACCTCCAGCAGCTCCAGCTGCCTCTGCAGAGCCTCCACCTGTTTCTTCACACAGCTCTTCTCCAGCTGGGCCTCCAGGCTCTCCACCTAAACACACACACATGCATGTACTGTGTGATCTACACAATGGCTACACAGATATGGTACTGATACATCTTCAACAAAAAAAAACAGACTTTAACATTAGTTTTTCTGACATTTCTGCAGGCGTTACATCTGAGTCAGCTGGACTTGGTTGTAGATCCAAGCAGGAGAAACTCATTTTGGGGGTTTACCTTCTGCTGATGCTGCAGGCGTTCCTCCTCCAGGGTTTTGGTGACGGCAGCGACGTCCTCCAGAGCTTTCAGCAGCTGAACGCTGGGCTCCGCACTCTGCAGCAGGAGCATGCTCTGCCTGTTGGCCTCCTTCTGCTTCACCAGCATCTGCAGGAGGAAGATGATGCTTCTTCATCATTCAACACATCATCATCCGAGTTTGTCCGTCACACACGCAGTCTGTCTGAATCCTGCAGGCTCTTCACTTTTCAGGTCAGTAAACAGCAGATTTCATTAATCAGGAACAAGCTTATTAACACACACAGCAATGCAGGTCAGTGTTATCACTGCACAGCCTGTAATTCATGGAAAGCAATTAGCTCTGTCGTCATCAGACTGTCCCTGAATAGTTCCTCTGATATTTTCACGTCTTTGCCACGTGAGAAGATTAGTCAAACTTTGCTGTGTGCAAAGACAATCCAGATTATTTTTCTGTGTCATCAAAAATCCAAAGCAAATTATTCTTTAAGCGCAGCTGCATCCAAAACTGGAAGACCAACAAATGTAAGCCAGACGTTTCTAATGGGGGCTGGTGGAGACCAAACTTGAGGTAATATGAGCATGAATCTGAGTGTTCTGCATATTCAGGCAACTGTTTGTCAACATCTTGAGATGACGTAGCTGTATATCTTTCTCTACCTCGTGTGCATAAGTCTCGGCTTTGACTCTCAGACTCTGCTCCAGGTCCAGCTGCTCCTTCATCCCGTCGTACTCCTGAGCCACCATCGTGGAGACTACGGAGACATCGAGCGTGTCAAGATAAACCAAAGAAGAAGAGTTTAAAAAACCTGAACGCGTCCCCGCCGTGTGTCGCGGCTCACCTCGGTTGAATCTCTTGATGGATTTAGTTTGTTGTTCGACAGTTTCACGGAGCTCCTTCATCTCGGCCTGATCTTTCTCCGACTGCAAAGAAAAAACGAGACACCGGCATCATAAACACAGACTGTTATATCTGCAAACTACAATACGCGCCTCTGAGCTGTACTGGAGTCAGTGAAAACTTCAGTATCTTACAGTATTACAGTAAAAGTACTTAGATGCATTCCCAACTGTTTTTACACGCCGTCATATTTCCACAGTCATAAATCTGATCTGACCTGCAGCCGTGACGTTAACGTGTCCTCACCTGTGAAGTCAGCTCTTCTATCCGTCTCTGCTGTTCATGAATCTGACAGACAAAGTTCTTCTTCTCCTCCAACAGGCTGTTCACCGTCTCCCTCAGCTCTGAAGAACAGTACAGAGTGGTAAAGTATAAAACATTTTGTGTATTGTCTATATACATATATATATAATTCTCTGTATTTGTACCTTTAACCTGTTGCTGGTACTGCGTGAAGGTGTCGGGGCTCCCGTAGGCGGTGTCCGCCTCGGAGTCGGCCTCCAACGCGATGCAGTCCGAGATGCTGGGGAGCAGCTCGTCCAGACACGGACGAGAGGACAGACTCAGGTACTTCAACTTCCTGTTCTCACAGTTCAGCTGGAGGTGGAAGCACACGGGAGAACGTGACGTTCTTCACACCGTGATACTTTAAAACTAACGTCTGCTGACTCAACTCTGTGATTTACAGAGTTTCCTGGTGGACAGTGAAGTAAACTGCTGCTAACTGTAGCTGCTGTTAGCTCAGTTTGTTAGGTAGAGTTAGTGTTTGTACTCAGAGATGTATAGTAACGAAGTGGAACTACTTAAGTACTGTACTTAAGTACTAAAATGCAGTATCTGTACTTTTTTGGAGTATTATTTTTCCCCCCAACTTCCACTTTTACTGCACTACATATTTTTGATGATACTTTTACTCGGATACATTTTTCATGTGCTGAGTCGTTACTCGTTACTATTGTAGCGTCCAGCCGGACACGTGATGAATGACGAGGCGATATTGAACAAACTGCATTTATTGCTGAACGCTTTGGTTCCAGGACTCGGTGACTGTCGGCCGGAACCACGCCAAAAAACCAACTGAACAGTCCCGGTCTCACATCAACCTCGCTCGTGCGCCGTACGTCATACACCTGACTCACCCAGGTGCGCTCTCTCACCTGCTGCCCCGCCCCCTCGCTCTGCATTCATTCAGACGCATTCACAGACCATGGGAAATCACAGAACTCTACCATGAACATTGTAACACTGTAACATTAGAAGTTGTGCCTTAATAAATATTTGAAAATATATAAACAACAGTACTTGTACTTTTACTTTCAGTACTTGAGTAGCATTTTTTTTCCCATACTTCTACTTGCAATACTTGAGTACAAAACATTTTGAATACTTTAGTACTTTTACTTAAGTATGGTGTTTAACGAACACTTCAACTTCTACTCAAGTCAGTTTTTTGATATAGCACTTGTACTTCTACTCCACTCCTTTACTGCAGTACTTCATACATCTCTGGCAACCAGGCTCAGCAGCCTCTATGGACATAATGACAGAGGGCGCTGTATCTAAATCTGAACATTGTTACATTTTTTACAGTGTTTGCTGCTGAGGCACTAACAGAGATAATGTAGTCGACTCTGTGCAGAGTCATCCTGACTCAGCGCTTCACTCTGTTCTCCTGCTCATGCCAGCTGGATAATGCTAATTGTATAGTATTGATTATTGAGTGTGTGTGTAGGTGTGTGTGTAGGTGTGTGTGCGTGTGTGTGTGTGTGACCTTTGTGGCCAGGGCCTCTGCATTCTCCCGACACGACTTCTCGATCTCCAGCTGAGTCTGCAGGACGCTCACCTCCTCAATCACCATCTGGGACACTGGGGGAGGACAGACGAAGACACACACACACACACACACACACACACACACACACACACACACACACACACAGTTTGTACTGTATTAATTAACTCATTAGAACAAAACAATCGTTTGTTTTCTGTCATCAGTCTATCATAATGAAGCCCCATGTGCATAAAACCTATAAATCCATATATCTGTTTATCTGACTTTGTCTGTATGTGTCTGTAGAAATAAATTAGATGATGCCTCATTTGCATATTTCAACATAAAATTGCAAAAAATATATATTTTAGTCTTGATTTGAATAATCAGCTGTGAAAGTTTCAGGGTGATATTTACCTATATTTACTAATATGTGTTGGAATAATTGTGATGATGTCTATTGAAATACAACAAAAGACAAAAACATTTTCTTTTAAGAGATTTCAAGAATAGTAAGTTAAACCCTTAAAAAATATAAACATTTCATAAAAGTTCATCTCTCATCTGTCAAAGTCTGAAACATCTCTATGTCTTTGGGGATGAATCCTTCCAACGGTTTCAGACGTAAAATGCAATCATAGTTTTTAAACGAGAGCGACGTTCGTGTATTTGAACACAGAGATCTTAAACTTCCCATGTTTCATTTCTTGTGTTGCCGATGTTCTGTCAGGACGACGATCTGTCAGTTTCACTGTAAAATGCCGAGCCTGAGGTCGTTCGACGCTCGCAGCTGTCAAACGTGTCACCGGTTATTTTAAGACGACCCAGTTATGGAGACTTTGGTGAAATTTAGACAGATGAAACCCGACGCGATGACGCAGCTGATGATTCAAATCATTTAAATCCAACACTGCTTCTCTGCTCTACCTTTCATTGATGGCTTTGGTTGTGGTGACAGACCCAGACCTCGGACTCCTTCAGTCTGCTGATTGTATTACAGCCAACAGGAAGCTCCTGCTAACATCCCTGATCCATTAACAGACTCTCTCCTGGTCGATGTACAAGCCTCAAATCTGATTATGCTGCTCACACACACGGCTCAGGTCAAGAGGACGGTGTTCCTTCCTGTCCTCAAACACTGCCAGAGAGTCTCTAACTACCTGGGTAAATGTCATCTTTGGTTTTCAATGCATCCGGTTTCTTCCACTTATCTGGGGTCGGGTCGTGGTGGAAACAGGTTCAGCAGCTACATATACCAGGTTCTCCTGGAGGATCCCATGGCATTACCAGGCAAGACGGGCTACATAGTCCTTCCAGCAAGTCTTGGGTCTCCTCCCAGTTGGATGTGCCTCCAAAGGAAGGTGATGCCAAAACCGCCTCAGCTGCACTACATATTTTTGATGAGTTTAATACTTTTACTCGGATACATTTTTCATGTGCTGAGTCGTTACTCGTTACTATTGTAGCGTCCAGCCGGACACGTGATGAATGACGAGGCGATATTGAACAAACTGCATTTATTGCTGAACGGTTTGGTTCCAGGACTCGGTGACTGTCGGCCGGAACCACGACAAAAAAACCAACTGAACAGTCCCGGCCTCACATCAACCTCGCTCGTGCGCCGTACGTCATACACCTGACTCACCCAGGTGCGCTCTCTCACCTGCTGCCCCGCCCCCACGCTCTGCATTCATTCAGACGCATTCACAGACCATGGGAAATCACAGAACTCTACCATGAACATTGTAACACTGTAACATTAGAAGTTGTGCCTTAATAAATATTTGAAATTATATAAACAACAGTACTTCTACTTTAACTTGTACTTTTACTTTCAGTACTTAAGTAGCATTTTACATACTTCTACTTGCAATACTTAATAAGTACAAAACATTTTGAATACTTTAGTACTTTTACTTAAGTATGGTGTTTAAAGACCACTTCAACTTCTACTCAAGTCAGTTTTTTGATATAGCACTTGTACTTCTACTCCACTCCGTTACTGCAGTACTTTATACATCTCTGCGTCTTTTACAGTAACCCAGAACGGACAAGCGGGACACAGGCTAATGAAAATCACATATTGTATCGTATCTTCTGCAAAAAGAACCAACATTCAACATTGACTGGTCGCTGTGTCAGGAGTGTTTGAACACGCAGCAATCCGATCTCAACATTCAGCACGTACAGCTCAAAAGCGGCTCGTACCGTCCGTCACAAACATCAATTCAGCAGCTAATGACGGGCTGCCCGTCTGTCATTTTCCACATGCAGGCCGGTTGTTAGGCTGCTGTGAGTGAAACCCTCCTGCCTGCTCAGCACTCGCTCATCCAGATAAAGAAAAGACCCGTCACACTGTCGACTGAAACGCTGCTACAGTCCACCCTCAAAGTTATTCGGATTCAAATTCAAAATGATGTTTTATGTTAACAGCAAACGCTTCTGCCAGGAAACAAACAGGTGTTGTGCTGTGGATGCAGTTACACGGTACCCAACACCAACCCGTCCAATGGAAGTCCATCTTTTAAAGTCAGAATCACACGTCAACTGAGTCTCATATTTTCTACAAATGAAATAAAACACTGCACTGTACTAGCTCACATTTCTTTGGTCTTTAACGCCACTCTAGCCGATTTTAACCCCTGTGAATATCTACCTGCTGTCTTTTATTGCAAATATACATTTGCAAAGTTGTAAAATTTGTGTCATGGTATGTATAAAATAAAAAGAAAGTCACCTGTCACCACCACGACCAACACCTGTATCTGTGTCAGTGAGGCCTTCAGGCTCACTTCACCTCTCAGGATCTCTCAGGAAGAGTTGTCTGCTCGCAGGCGACATGACTAATGCTTCTCCGTCTGCTTTCATAGCCTGGATGCAACACAATTATATATACACACACACACACAGCAACACACCTCACGCTGGTTATAGCTCAGGTTTGTGTGGTTCTTTGTGCAGCGATGCTTTTAGGGAACAGACGTCACACTGCAGCTACAGCAGCTTGTATATCGATCTCCAAAGCACAGAGAGCCGACTTTATTTCAAGCTTTAGCGTTTACGTGTTTGCAGAAAACGAATCCAAATCCATTATTTCATCTTCAACAAACATTATCTAATATTTTAAAGACGATGATAGAAAATGACACAAAAAAATAAAGAGAAACCAGTTTTTTTAAAGATGAGCTGATGGATCTTCAGGACCTTCACACGCGTCACGTCTTGTGTCTGCTGAAGATGAAGTCCATTCAGATTGCTCCCTGACTCCACTCTAACACCTGCTGTGATGCTTTTTGCCGGACTGATGTATGGGGTGCCGTTTGTAAAGCGTCTCATTTTGTCACATTTAGCTAAAAACAATGTTTAAAAAACTGGTTTGAATTTTTGAGAGTCACTTTTTTGCATATTTAGAACAATATTTGTGAACTTAGAGATATTTTAAATATTTAAATCCAATAAAATCTAAATGTAAATCTAAATCTAAATGTTAAATATAAATCTAAATGTTAAATATAAATCGGTATATATTTAACATTTAGCTTCAACATTTAGATTTAGATTTAACATTTAGATTTAACATTTAGATTTATATTTAACATTTAGATTTATATTTAACATTTAGATTTAAGATTTAGATTTAGCATTTAGATTTTACATTTAACATTTGGATTTAAATATTTAAAATATCTCTAAGTTCACAAATATTGTTCTAAATGTGCAAAAAATTGACTCAAAAATTCAAACCAGTTTTTTAAACATTGTTTTTAGCTAAATGTGACAAAATGTTGCTGTTATTTTCAGAGCGAGACGCTTTACAAACGGCACCCCATACTGATGAGCTACGATGACGTCTACGGTCGCACAGTTTGGTGGTTAACGTGAGATCCAGAGCTGCTGCACTTCCTGATCGATTTAGTTCACACAGGACTCAATCAGCGGCCTTTAAGTGACGTCTTGTGTTTGTTTGACCCTGTTCATCCACCCAAAGATCCTCCAGATGTGGATTCACACTTCATCTATGATATTCACGCTGCGCCTCACCGATATAACTCAGTAGACACATTTTGTATTGAGATGACGCCAAATGACTTGACGCGCTGGCATGTGATTCATACTCCACGATACCTACACAAGCTAAAATCTGGATAGATCAGGAGAACAGCTTTACTGTACCAGCAGTGACCTTTGAACCCTGCGATGATATTCATCTGTCAGTGCCGATGAGGCAGCGAGGTTTGAGTGAGGGAAGCGAGGATGATATAAGAGGAGGAGGAGGAGGACAGGGAAGGCTTCCGGATCTATTTTTAAACCCCTTATTCAATGTTTAACGCTTCCAGACGGGCTTGGGTCGGAGTGTGTGGTTCCCTCCCAGCCAGCCCGAGACTCATTTAAACCCTCCGCTGCGTTCAGTCGCTTTAACCGCCCCACACGCCACGGCGCATCGTCCTCCGCTCGGCTGCACCGCGGCTCAGCTCCAGCTCTGCGGGTCAGACCCGACACGGGAGGCAGAGGCGGTGGAGAGCGGGTCATACACTCTGTGATTTCTGGTTCTGTTTGTACTCTAGTCTGAAAAACCAACAGCTGGTGCCGTCACCGGGAAATACTGGAGGATTGTCTGTAAGATAATGATGTGCAGTGTGACTGACTGCTGTTGTATATATGAACATATGACGTTACATATGCAGCAAATAAACAAATATTTGGTATGTCACAAACATAAACAAGTTCAACTTACAAACTTCAGACAATTCAAATCCGTCTGATGTTGGTTCATTGACGGCTGCTTCCGTCATTTATAAAGGACATAACCAATCAGAGCCTTGCAGGCAGAATGTTTAGGGATGTAACGATGCATCGTGACACGATTAAAAATCGGTACAGATGCGTGACGACTCGCATCGGTTGACAGAAAAAATGAATCTTGATTCTTGTTGAATGGGAACCCGCACAGCGCGTGCTCTCACTGGTCAAACAGGCTTCCCGCCGCGTTGCGTGAGCGTGGCGTGTTCGGTCCGTCCTGCACGCGACTTCAAACCCACCGGGAGAGTTTCAGGAGCGAGAGCTTAGCCCGCCAGACTTTGTTTACCTGCTCAGATTTGGACATTTTCCCGGTGTATGTTCTTCTAAACATGCTTCTACATGTGTAAATATGCTACGTAGTTAGTTAGTTTCTCTTTTGTCTGTTTTTACGACCGGCAGTTTGCACGGGGTATTTTATTTTGAAAATCCACCGGGTGTTTTGTTGTTTAAGATGTAAGCTGCACTTTTTATAAGAGAACACAAACTGTTTGAGAGTTTCTGTAAAGAAAGATTTTTTTCCTACAAATAAAAAGTCTGTAACTCATTTTGATTTAAAAAAAATTGTGAAAAAAATCGTGAATTGAATCGAATCGTGGGTTGAGTGTATCGTTACATCCCTAGTCATCTTTCAAGCTTTTAAATTAATTCATTTCTCAGATTAACATCAAGCTCACTGCTCCAAGAAACCAGCACGTCATCTTCCACGTAGACTGGAACTAACATCACGTATGAATCACGTGTCAAAGATATCAGAGACTTGAGGTTACTGGTTTGGACTTGAAGGAACTTCTGCTGTAATTGGACGCTGCAGTATGTTGGATTAGCACCATTTATTTAGGGTTTTTGCAAATAAAGAGGCACGAGACCAGCTTCCTTTATGTGTTATTGATCTTGACATAAGCTTTTCTTTTCCTTACTGAATATTTAAGATGTAACCTCAGTGTTGTATGAACATTTATTTATCCCATTTACAAGAGATGATCATGATCCTGGGAGAATTTCATTGGCTCGATCTGTAAAATTTTAGACAACAATAATAAAATAACTTTCTAGAGATTCACAAATCCGAAGCTGACGGGTTCAGGTCATTTTGTTCGAGCAACAATAAAAACCGCAAAGGTTTTTAATTTCAGTTCTTAAAATGACGACATAACCAACAAATTCTCCCATTTTAAAAAGCTGGAATTAAAATATTTTGGTATTTCTTCTAATTGATGGTCTGTTGTGTCAGATAAACCTTTGGATCCTGAGCAGAAGTACGTTACTGAGAGCTGAAATCCTGAAACTGACAGTCGGGTTTCCTCTCACTGAGACGCACAGTTTGTCCTACAGCGCTCTGTCTGCTGTCAGAACCTGTTCCGGGTCACTAACTGCTCTGTCGGATCATGACGGGTTTTAAGGGCACGTCATTTCTCCTCAGACTAAAAACAGAAACGCAGCTTTTGTTTTCCAGCAGTGAGCTGGAGCTCCGGCAAAAAGCCTCTTTAGTGACGACGCGTGTTATTAACAGATATTTGGAGGATTATCTAACGGTGAGCACGTTTATCCGGGAGTAACGGTGAAATCCCAACACAGAGTGTCAAACCTGGACAGTTTTCAACATGCACGTGCACCAAACCTTCTCGCACGCTCATGTTCAAGAGATGATACGATACGTTGTGATTGCTGCTGACTTTCAGGATGCATCAGTGACCGAAAAAGTCACATTCTTCTCTAAAAAAAAAGGATTTAGAATAAAAAGAGCAGCGTTAATGGCAGCGATGATTAAGCTGTAGCATTTAAACCGAGCTGAGCTGTGAACAATAGACGGACTAATCCTGCCTGCGAGTGCTTCTCTTAATCTTCTACTTCACAGATTCACAGCTGTAAATGTGATTTGTTTTGTGTTTGAAGGTTTTGGGATGGAAAAACCTTCAGCCCAGTTAAAACATTTATAAAAATGTGTCTGATTCGACTGTCCACGCCTGTCCTGCTTCTTTTCTCTCTCTTCGTTGGCCTTCGTTTGTCAAGTACTCAGATCTTTTATTGCGTGACTTCATGACAGTCGTTCATAGTCCATATTTAAGTACATAAGTAACTAACAGCCTAACACTGTGGGAAGTAAATGTGTTCACTTCATTTTAGAACACTGGCGGGTTTTTTTAGCCTGTTAATGTTAACAGGTAAAATACGTTCCAGCTGGAGGGACTATGTCTCTCGGCTGGGAACGCCTTGGGGTCCCCCTGGGAGAGCTGGACGAAGTGGCTGGGGAGAGGGAAGTCTGGGCCTCCCTGCTGAAGCTGCTGCCCCCGCGACCCGACTACGGATAAGCGGAAGAAGACGGACGGACGGATAAAATACGTTGGAGTAAGGCTGGATTCAGACATTTCATCCGGTTCTGTCTGTCTCCGTTGGCTCCGATGGTTGGCGGCCAACTTTTGGAAATAGAATGGAGCCCCACGTCATGCTCTGGTTTCCAATCAGACACTTAGATCAGTCAAACGTCCACAGACAGAGAGAGAGAGAGAAAGAGAGAGAGAGAGAGAAAGAGAGAGAGAGAGAGAGAGAGAGACAGACAGACAGACAGAGAGAGAGAGAGAGAGAGAGAGAGCGACCTAAAAGCTACAGCATCAGAAATTCAAAACAATAAATAGTATGAAATGATATCATAATAAGTCATCACAGACGTGCCTTCTCCTCGTCCTATGAACCCAGAAAGCTGCATCAGTGAGGCTGAATGAGAGTCTCCTGGTCACCACTCTGTCTGTCCTTCATGCGCTCTCAGCGTTTAATTACAGTGTTTTTCCAAAAGCACTCGAATGCAGGGAAAGTGCAGCCACAGGCTTTTTATCTGAAGCTGCAGCGCTGCAGACCGTCACTTCACTCATAGCAGCATTAGATGATGTTGATCCAGTCGGTTTCGCTCTGGGTAACAAACAATGCTCCCTTTGTCGTCTTGTTTCATGCACTCTTTTTTTTTTGAGGTATTTCCTGCAGGGTCACCCTGACTCATCTCTTTCTCTCTCAGCATCTGGTTTGAAACTCTAAGATTTTGGCTGCTATATAAATCTCACCCTGTGATGCACGTTTGACACTCAGCTCCCTCGTAAACAACTTGTTCTGCGTGAAATTACAGACTGTGAGACAGATCAGCTCCGCCTGCTTCCTACCACCAGCCGAAAGACTCATGAACGTGCAGCCATGAACACGTCTACTTCTGCTAAAAGCTTCTGATAGAAACTCTCTGAAAAAAGATGCTGCAGGAACTTTAATAGCTGCTTCTACTTGCTGTGGTTGCTATATTGATCAACTCGTGATTGATCAACTTGCATTGAAACACAACAGTCAAAGTCAAACACTTCAAAGATCTCTCTGTTTCTTTCAGACTTCATTAAGACGATCTATGTTTAGGGCTTCAAGGCACTTTAAGGTCAGCATCCTTCATCAGGTTGGTGTTTGATGGTGTGTTGTTGGAGGTCACGCTGGTCTGCACTTCAGTCTTAAGCTACGTTTACACAGAGCCGGGTATGTTAAGAATATTTACCTCCCTCAGTTTTCCAAAATAACGTCGTGCACAAAGCATCATTTTCGTTTACATCAACCTGCATAAATAAGGACGCAGCAAGTCGGAGAGTACCAACAGTGATGACCGCAACATCCTAAAATTTTCACGCCACTCCTCCGGGACAACCACTTCATTTTCAAAATTATCCCACCAGACAGCAGTCCGCCCAGGTCAGACCCAAAACCGGCGACATTGGCGGTGACGGCAACTGGGTCTTTGAATAGGTGGGAGAATTGCTGACCCCGAGCCCTCATTCGTCTCTGGTCATCAACATGATGCATCAGCTGTGTATGCAAATGCACCAGAAGAAATGCGACTGCGACTCTGAGCAAAAGGTAAACACTGGTCGCACTTCTGGTGCATCAGCTGCCTTAAACTCTGTTTGTCTCAATTTACACGCAAACGCAAAAACGTAGTTTTCTAGCCGGAGTTTTTAGAAAGATTCGTTTTCAGAGGCGAATTCACCGTTTGCGTGTAAAAGATACAAACGAAGGGAAATGTCTCCGTTTTTAAAAATACCCGTGTACGTGTAAACAGGGCCTCAGTAGTTTTAAAGGACGGCGACCTCTTGTGGCCTTTAAAATAATGACACAAGTCTGGATATCTACGGACGCATAGTGGTCTGCTTGGAGGATGTGGACCATTAGGACCTTCACACACTTGCACTATGCTTTATGGTCTCAGGGGCCAAAGACTGAAGTAACAAATAGTCTCAGGAAGGAGGTGGGGGCGGATGGTTTAAGCTCCAAACCTGGAACCAGGAAACTAAAACAGACTTTAACTAGGAGTTTTGAATGTTGGAAACGAGAACCACCAAAGAAATCAGGATTCATCCTCTGGGGACCAACATTTGCACCAAATTTCATAGAAAACAATCCGATATTTGTTGAGTTATTTGGCTCATCCACAAGGAAGTCATCCACGAGATCTTTCAGCAACCCAGACGAATTCAAAGCTGCACAGTCGAGAGCGCGCTCATCCATCATGGAGGCGAGTGTATTATCTAACAGTGAGTCCCGGGGTCAGGTTATGTTTTCCTCCCTTTTACTGTCAGTTAATCTGAACTCGCTCAGTCTGGCCTTTGAGATTCAAACGAGACGGAAATCAAGTAGCTGCCGGCGACAAAGTCTCCTTCATTAAACTCATTCAAATGTGGCCATCAAATATGGAGCAGCAGGTAGAGAAGCCTTTTGAAGGGCCACAATGGATACAGAGTCAGACAGGAGTGGTAACCCCCTCCCACACACACACACACGCACACACACACACACACACACACACACACACACACACACACACACACACACACACACACACACACACACACATGTCCTTCCCCCATTTTCTGCTGCTGAATAATTCATGGCAGGAGGTTTTTAATAATTCATGGGAATAACATGACAGGAGCGACTGCTGTCTCCTCTCGGGAGAGGTAGTGAATGAATAAATGAGTGAATGAATGGAAGGACTGAACGTCTGGAGTGACGGGATCCAGGAGTCAGCACTGAACCGCTGACTCTGGAAAATGTAGCTTTTGCTTTTGCAGACAAAGTTTTTGACGAGTTCCAACTCAAGGACTCGTCGTCCGTCCGTCTGTCTCACAGTTATTCATCTTTAATTTCACTTTCAAAGTCCGTCGCTGCCGCTGAGTGGGACAGATTCAAACAACTGGAGACATCCAGATTTACAAAACCTCCCGACAGTCCAGCTTCATGGTATTTTATTTCCAAATAAATACATTTATTGAATCAACCTGAAAATGGTCCCATGTCTCCTCCACTGTTTGTTCCAATGCTAACAGAACCGTCCCTTTGCCAAACCTAATTTCCTATCGACCACAGCAGTGTCATCCAATATTTATTAATTAAAGACTCAACTGTGATCCCCATTAGTCGTCACCCAGCACAGCTACAGCCTCAAACTCTTCCTGGGCTCATAGAGAGAGTGAACAAGTTGAGGCCAATGGGAAGGTTCTTATAAACGGTGCCAAATGAAAAGTTGCTGGACCAAACTTCATGGAAATTCATTTAATATGTCAAGACAACATAGCAAGAAGTGACTAAATTCCAAGCTCATGAGTTAGAGCCGGTCGTCCACTAATCACATGATCAGTGGTTTGATCCCCAGCTCCTTCAGTCTGCATGTCAAAGTGTCCTTGGGCAAGATACCGAACCCCAAGTTGCTCCCTGTAAGTCGCTTAGGATAAAAGCTGAATGGAAATGGAAATTCATTGGGACACATCCTCTGTGGACCATGAATGTGTGTACCAAATCCAATCCAATCCAAATCCAAAGAAGATATTTCTGTCAGTAAAAAACTGACCGTTAGACCGTCTGCGCCAATCCATCTGATAGTTATTGAGACATTTGAGTAGATTCATAGCAGCAGCATGGCTAACAGTACATAAATATAAGTGGGTCGCCCAATCAAGCTACAAAAACAGTTTGTATTAAAGCTGAGGATGCAGTAACGGTGCGATCACCAACAGTGTGTTTTTTCTTGTAGCCAAACCATTTCCACAAGCCGATGGCAGGCTTACACCAACTGTCCACATCTGCTGAGTCAGACTAGGATAATAACAAGATGACTATACAATGACTAATCAGAAATACCTTTATCCGGTGATGATGAAGAGTGGCAGGCTCAGTCAATGACCAAATGAACCTCAACTTAAACAGTAAACTGTAACGTCACACCGAGGTGAACTCCAGGTGGAGGCTGTCCGCGTCTCCTGTTACCTTCTGAACAAAAAACGCAACCGGCAGACAAAGTGACTCGGCTGATCACCAACCTTCTTCTCTCTGACCAACTTATTTCATCCAATTAGAGAGAAACACCTCGTTAATTTGGGCAAGGTTGTGACAAAAACACAAATCAAACATCATGTGAATCATCAACCCATTTAACACATACAGCGAAATATACTGAATGTTTAAAGGGTGGACTTTTACGTGTAAGGAAATGCAACTAAACTAATTCAGCCATACAGGTGAGCATCAGCAGCCTCACATAAATCGATATCTGATTATTGTCTGTCCTCTTACCTCTGTGAATCGTCATGTTGAAGCCCGGAGCTGCAGCGTCAGCAGCCTTCCTTCCTCCTCACACTTAATAATGGAGGTTAAACTCCACAAAACACAAAAGCTTCTCCTCCTCCCCCCCCAAGCTGGCTAAACGTCCCTGACAGTCGTCATGGAAACCGAGACTCTCCTCTTTTAAAACACACCCATTCAGAGAACAAGGTGTGTGTGATGTCACGTCGGGGGAGGTGAGGTGGAAAGGTGTGAAGGCTTAGAGAGGGGGGAGGGAGGAAGTGAAGGTGTCACCTGTCTGATTGTGGGCGGGATGATGTGTCGGTGTGCGTTACAGCACAAGAGGTGACAGATTGTGACATTTCTTTTAGTTTTAAGCCATTGTTTTTAATCACAAACTGCAGTTCCTCTAACGTCCACCTGAGGCTGGCTCCAGAAGTGAGTCAGTCTCCATAAGTCCCCATGTTTCACAGCAGAAATAAACATGTTTACAGCATGGTGCAAAAAACAGTTTTGGTCTCTGTAGCTAATTTCCCCGTTCATGACTGTACTGAGATGTGATGACGGAGCGGTCTGACGGACTCACCTCTCTTGATGTGTTTGAGTTGTCTCTCGGCCTCGTCTCTCTCCTCCGCCAGTCTGTTGCACTGCAGGGACAGACAGCAGCGTTAGATCATGTTCCACAACACACTGAATACAGTGATACCACCTGTTACTCACACACACACACACACACACACATGTGAGTGTGTGAGTCAGACAACCACAGGCTACACGCTAAGCTGTTACAACTTCATCCCGAAACACTTGAAGGACGATTGGAAAAGACAAAACAGGAACCTGAACGTTCAAAAGCAACCGACGAGTCCGAGAGAATTATGCTGACTGATGTGTCATTTACAACCATCAGTGCTTTTGAATTAACAATTCATGACATGACTTCATTTGTCAGATAAATAAATCTGACCCTCGAGTTGTTTAATTCATTCTTTCATCCGCAGATTAATTGTGAGTCATTGTGGAAACTGAGCTGCCACGCAGAACTGTGGCGATGATGCAGATCTGATGCTTCAACCACAAACTGATCTCTGACCTGCTGCCGGTGACACGCATAAGATCAGTGTTGGAGGAAGCATTGATGTGAAAGAAGCAGTGTGAAAATACTCTGTGACGAGTTCGGGCTCATCTTTGCGGACGTGACAGTTCTTAGTCCGTTCTCCACGTGACTTCAAACCCAACAGAAGTGTTTTGTCCATCAGACTTTGTTACCTTGCTGAGTTAAGTTTGCAGAGGGTGTTTACTCTTACCACTCATTGGCTGATGATAATTTGGTCTGCAGACAGATGACAGGTTAATGCACTGGGCAGTCTATTCATGGCTTGATGTGACATTTTTTAACCAGAATTATGGTATTTTCCTCTTCTCTGACGACATGCTGCATGTTTTTATGCTTTTTTTTTAATGCACCACAACAAATCCACAGAAATCAAAAAAAATCTTTGCAGTATTTGTTTTTTTTTTATTTCTTTGTGAAGTTGTTGACCTGTAGCATCAAACTATACTTGAAGTATTAAGAGTATTAGTACTGCGTATTTACATGAGAACTGCGGACTTCCAGGTCTAACTTTGTAGTTTGTAGTAAAATACTGTAAATTCTCTAAAATGCTGGACGGCTTTTTGCATTTATTAGCACAGAGTCATGTTTGCTTTGGTTTAGAAACTGAACAGTTTACAGACTGTTCTGCTTCAGAGGCATCTTCAGAGTTTGTTTGACGGTCTGAAACCTTCAGACCTACAGAAAGCGAACAGATTTTTGGAAACACTTCAGTCTCAGGAGACTAAGAAAGTGCAGTACAGTCGTCCCTCGCTATAACGTGGTTCACTTTTTGCGGACTCGCTGTTTCGCAGTTTTTTTTTGTGTCATTTTGCTTTTTTTTTACAGCGTGCTGTACAGTATGAACGTGCATGTGTTCTGCGTCCTGATTAACTAAAAGGAGTACTGTACAAAATGCGTGTAAAAAGGTGTATAAAGTGTGTGGTTAGGGGTTTTACGGGATAATAATTGTAAAACTTACTTCGCGGATTTTGTTTATTGCGGGTTATTTTTAGAACGTATCCCCCGCGACAAACGACGGACCACTGTACAAGAAGATTTCCAGCTCACCGTGTTTGACATATAAATATTCATTCTGCCTGATCGTCCTCGTTGAAGACTTCTGATAACAGACGTCTTCCTACGAGAGGCCACAACTGCTCATTTTCACATCCAGATGATCTGATCTAAGTATCCCATGTTTTGTTTTGTGCTATATTTAGTCTGAGCAGCTGTGGAGCCTGGTTTGGATGTCGGAGGGATGAAACCCGGTTGACAGCAGCAGCAGCATCTACAGACGTCACTGAAATTAACACTCAAGGTCAAAGCGTAGTTTTAAATCACACCCAAACACAAGAAAGACCTGAAGTTCATTTTGTCTAACATCATAATCAATTAATTCCTCTTCTGTCTAATCTCAGGTTAACAAGGGAATGACATAATCCCATTATTGATCGGAGCTGAAGTCACTGACTCTTTTCATTATTGGACGGAGAGGTCGCCTGAATGACCGCAGTCAGTATCTGCAATGCTGCTGCACGAACATCATTTAAAACGGTAATTGGAACTACAAAAGTTTCAGTAAACGATGAAATATGTTCGAGGAAGAAAGAATTGACTGACCGCCAACGTTCATTACCAACAGTAAACCGATGTTCATCTGTAACGAGAGAGAAGCAGAGGCCGAAGACTCTGATCCAGATTTAAAACACAGTTCCTGAACTGAACACAGCTTCAGAGCTCCTGCGTGTGTTACAACCCAGCAACGAGATGTGATACAACTTTTAAAGTTATTTAAAGTAACAATGTGCTCTACAAGCAAAACAACCAAGTCAGCATTCTGCTGGTGCTGGTGCTGGTGCTGGTGCGTCCTTTGTGGCCTCAGGTGTTTAATGATGCATTCAGGTTCATCTTTGTCCCCTCGTAAAGCCGGGAGAATCCCTGAGTGACCAAACTGTATTTACCCGTCATCAGTCAGCACTGAATACATCAGCCCACGCTGACTAATGAAGAAGTCACTGCTGCTCTCGTTAGCAGCCTCGACTGTTCAAGCTCCATACATGTGAACTGTAAATGAGTCCGAGGCCACGGTTCTCTCTTGGAAACCGGAGGAAAGCTCCCTCTGGGTTGGGAGTGAGTTGCTGCCCCACGTGAAGACTCGGGGTCTTGTTCATGAGTGACGGATAAATCAGGGTTCCCACACCTTTTTCAAGAACAAATTCAAGCACTTTTCAAGCACCTTCAAGCACCAGTTTTTCCATTTTTCCAGCACCTTCAAACAGGTAGCCTACTAGTTGTGTTTGCCATGATGGTCATGGGAAGCGCAGCGGTGCCACTGTATGGCATAATAATAATATGGGTCTAATTAGCATTATTTCATATGGTGGTAGATTGACTGTTTTGATTTTTAACTAATTGTGAAATTTCAAGCATTTTCAAGCACTTCACAAAAAATTCAAGCATTTTCACAACCTTGAAAACACTGGATTGAAATTTAAGCATTTTCAAGGAATTCAAGCACCCGTGGGAACCCTGATAAATGGAGCAAGAGATGGACCAGGCGAATGGTATTATCGCAGGCGTTGTACTGGACTGGCTGAGCCAGTAGGTAAAGGTCTTGATTTTTCCAAGGAGCCTAAATGAGCTTCCTCCGTAGGGTGTCCGGTCTCGGCCTTTAGGAGCACGAACATCCGAGCGCTGGCTCCTTTGCGTTAAAAGGGACCAGCTGTGGTGGTTCAGGTACCTGATTAGGATGCCGACTAGGCGCCTTTCTTTGGAGGCGTTCCAGGCACATCCAACCGGGAGGAGACTACGGGACAGACCAGGAACTCATCTGGTACCTGCTGCCACGGTGACCTGACCCCGGATAAACGAGTAACACGTGTTTGTCCGTATCCAGACACGGATCGCATGTTAACACCAGGTGTGAAGAGGTTATCTGATCCACTTAAGAGAGCTGCTTCTCGGGCTGATGTATCATCGATGCTAACCTTCCTGAGAATCAGATAAATACGATCTAAATTAGATCTGTTCAACAATGTGATCAGAGCTCACACAGCACGTCGTCTGATCCCGACTAAACGTTGGTCAATGTTTCAGAGGGACGTAGGTTTGAGTCTGTGAAAGAGGCGTAACTGCGACAAAACCGAGCCGATATTCAGAGATAAAAAAAGGACAAAAAAGGACGCTCAGCATCCAGCTCTCTCTCTCTCTCTCTCTCTCTCTCTCTCTCTCTCTCTCTCTCTCTCTCTCTCTCTCTCTCTCTCTCTCTCTCTCTCTCTCTCTCTCTCTCTCTCTCTCTCTCTCTCTCTCTCTCTCCAGCTCTTGGCCCACTTTCCTCCCTCCAGCTCTACCTGCAGTCTCGCACACTGTCAGCTCAGATTTCCCTGAGGATCCGAGCACAGAGGGCAGCAAGGCAGCAAGTCACTGCCGGGGGTGAGCGGTTCAAGTCCCGGCGCTGCTCAGTGAGAACAGGGGAAGCACGAATACACTTTTAGTTTTAAATAAAAACACACAAATCCAAACTTGAATCAGTCTTGTTAGCTGTGCCGCTAAATGTTTTATGCGTTTACAGCAGCTGGCATTTAAAAACGTTGGATCACTGATTTATGTAGCGATCAGGGCAGGACAGAGGCGGCCCAGACGCACAGTAAGATAGATTCTGTCCAATCAGGCGACAGATGGAGGCGGCTTCTGTCGTCTGTCTGCTTCTAAAACAATAAAACATGTTAAAACAAATAAATATTTTCATCTGCAGATTGTTTTCATCAGTAAATTATTCATTGTGTGGCTTATAAAGTGTCTTACAGCAACAATTTTTGGCATTTTTGCTTCAAAATTGTCTTGTTAATCTTCGTTGAGCGTATTTATATATAGGGGGTGGAAAGTTTCCAGTAAATTTCTATAAACTTTCCATGGGAAGTTAAGCTGGTAAATTTTAGACGTATCTAAAATCAGGAACTCCATGAGAATTATAGAACATTTACAGGATTAAACTGTAAATTCAAACAAACTGTATCATATCTAAACATAAATATGAACATTTTGTTTTGTCATAAACGTTTTCTTGTCTTAAATTTCCCGTTAATTCTCATGGAAAGTTTCCAACTTTGAAAATTCCCAGAATTTTGCAACCCTATAAACCGACTGATTGTCTCAGCTCTATTGTCTTATATTCCCAGATGAATGAGTGTAAGCTGCTGAATTTAAGAGTAAAGTTTAATCTGAGTTCACTTACAAGCTTTCAGCTGCATTTCATGGTCTTCTTCACTCCGTTGCCATGACGACACACCACCAGTACATTCACGTGCAGGAACTTTGATCATGTGATAACAAGTCACTCGTCACGTGACACCTGGCTGAAGACCATGAAATGTGGCTGAGAGCTCTGAAAGCGAGTAAGTCGACCTTTAATCTCAGAGAAGAAGAAGAACCGTCCAATGAGATATCAGACAGAAACGTATCAGCCACAGAGGATTATGGGAGTTGTAGTCCATTTCTTTGTATGTAGGTCAATGGGCTAAGCAAGGCATTAACACACTTTCACAGTTGGAGGTTCAAATCCCAGCATCTCAGTAGCTAGCACATTTACAGAACTGGGTGACTTGGATAGGCAGAGCAAGGCAGGGTTGCTGGTTCAATTCCCGGTTTTTAGGACAATGGAGGGAGCAAAGCACGACCAGCCACTGTGAAGGCTGAGGGTTCAGTTCCCTCGTTTAATACTTGAAATAAGCAAGGCACTAAAACTAACTACATGATCGTCAGTGCAGGGAGCAAGGCACTAAGGTGTAAGAGAGGGTGGCTAGTTCCAATTCCTCCAATGGATGAAACAAGGCACTGGAGGAAGGTTCAATTCCCAGAGACTAGAGCGATACTCACACTGACATGGGTTTGATATGTCCCAAACTAAGGCGGGTTTCTAGCTTTACTCCGTGTTTCTGGGCAAGGCATCGTGATGATGGAAGGTTCAAGGGTTCAATTCCTAAATGCGCAAAGCAAGGCATTAAAGCCCTTGTAGGGTTCAATTCCCAGTGACTAAAGCAAGATGTACCAACATGGCTCTATTCCCTCTTTGTAGGTCAATGATGGTGGAGGGTTCAACTCCCCACTGCAGGTTTATGGGTTTGATCTGGTCCTTGCAGGTCAAAGGGTCGAGCTATAGGTGCTAACAAACGCTACGAAGGTTCGATCCCTTGTGTAATTAAATGCATAAACCAGAAGGGGGTTGTTGGTTTAATTCCCTTTGTGTTCACTCCTTATTTTGGGGTGTTTAGAGTCAGATCCTCCATAAAACAGCAGATGAGAGGCAGCTGAGGGACGGACACGTGTGAACTAGTTCTGTTAAATATCAGATCAAACCTGAGGCCAGGCTTTTTTATCCTGGAGGAATTAAACCAGACATTTAAAGAGACGGTCAGCTCGTTGCATCTCTCTCTAAAAAAAGACTAAAACCGGTTTTAGAAATGATGAAACTTCAACATGAAATCATCAGAACCGAGCACTACAGTGGATTTAACGTGTAATGTCCTCTCTGAGCTTAAAAGGCAGATTTTAGGGAGGGGTCCGGCTTTTTCATGTCTACAATAACCTCCGGGAGAAGCCGGCCGGCGAATTTTAACCGCCTGAGAAATGTCCCATCAGCCCCGGGAGACACGCACGGCTCTGTGTGGACACGCTCACAGTGACCTGCATGCAGAATGAAGCAGATTAGATTCAAACATTTGAGCTGTTGGAGGTTTTTCCATCGGTTTACCTCTGTGTGCATGTGCGCGTCCCCCCGCACCTCCATCACCACCGCCACCTCCTGCTCCTGCTCCTCGCATCCCTCCATCTGCGCCGATGATGATGAGCATGGAAGCATTTTCAGGAAAAAATAGTTCCACCTCTGTCCTTTTCTAACCGCTTAATGAGGATAAAGCCGCGCGCGGGTTTATTCTAGCAGCACATCTTTGGATCAGAGCCCATTTTCTTCTTTTTCCTGCGAACACATGGGATGGAGAGGAGCTCGGTGCTGCTGCTGCTGCTGCTGCCGGCGGATCCTCCTCCTTCCTCCTCCTCCTCCTCCTCCTCCTTTCACTGACAGCATCATCTGGCTGATCCCCCTCCTCCCGCCCCTGCCTCCTC